>JARYGA010056505.1:0-20338 GCA_030545235.1 Helianthus tuberosus | reverse complement strand
GCACAAGGAAACACACTGTGACTCGTAACAAGTAGGATGAGGTGGGGGGTGCTACTTGTTACCACTCTCTGGCGTGAGAATCAGTATTTGCTTGAGAGCAAAGTGTCTGTTTGAGTAGTAAGTGAGAGAGAGCAGATTAGCGTTGCCTAAAACCTGGTCCGGGATGGGTATTTATAGCCGAAGAGTGAAGGATGGTGATTGAGTGGATAGACTGACAATGTGCAGCCCTTTGCAAGTGTGTTAGAAGCGCCGGTCACGGAAGTGTTTGGACTCTTCCTGGGGTGATGCCACGTCCTGCTGCGACTGTCAGTCTGTGTGCCAGCTTTGCAAACATGTGGGTTGGACAACTGACTGTTGTCAGTGCCACTTGCTGGTTTGGACACTTAAGTCAAAGTGTCAATCCCACTTGTGTTGTCAAAAGGACCGGGGTCTGGACAGCATCGCTATGTGCGGTAACCGCAGTTGTTACCACATCCCTTGTTGTGACGAAAACAACTGTTTTCATACACAAGGTAAGTCTTCTCATCACTTGGCCGATTGGAACAGCAAACCAGGTTCGCGCGTTGTCCGTACGAACGCATGTTGATCCTTATTGACAGGGGTAAGAAGATAGGTAATGGTCTCTCGCGATCAAGCCTGGTGCAAGATTTGGGACCATACCCCTTCAAGTCCCCACAGTCCAGTGTTGCTTCCTCATGCAAGTTGCAGGTGGGAGGAATACTGCATTTATTGGTCGAAAGGGTGTCCTTGAAATCGGTTTGGAGAAGATTCTAGGCCTGAGCCTTCGCTCCTGCTTCAAGTTAATCAATTCGGGGAATGGGTATTACTTGTGGGAGCGGGTGAGTAGAGTCGTGTAACGACTGTGTAGAACCGGTGAGTAAGTTCAGGCTGATGCTTGAAACATCACACGGTAGTTGAGGGCTGGTAGTGTCGTCTACCTTTTCCTGATATCATAAAATATGATCGCCACATGTTGGTGTGCCGAACCAACCTTTGAGATGGTGACGAAAGATGAGTATGAACTCGCCATTACCCGCAACTCCAGTTGTAACCTTTGCGGTTGCTGATGCAATGGTTTTGGCGCCACGTTAGCGCTTTATGTTCATCAACTGGACATTAAACGATGATCCCTATTTTGTGGGGTGTTCCGTGTTCATCCATTGAACTTCCGTCCTCCGGGTAACGCATCTGCTTTACGGTTACCTCGTTGCGTTGCATTGTCGGCCATGTTTGGTCGAACAATGTGAGTAGTTGTGATGAAAAACAATGGGCAAATAAACATGGTCATAAACAGACTTGTTCCCACCATTGTTTATTCTATGCAGACAATGGGTAGGGAAACAAAGTCATAAGCAGACTTGTTACCACCATTGTTGAGCTTCCTGCTCTTTGAGTTCACAATGAATATCATTGTCTAGGTGAACTTTTTCGAGGCTTCGTTCTGTAGCTACTTCATGTTCATGAACTGGTCGTTCGGTCGCTTAAATAATTTGGATTTATTTAAGAGTAAAACGCACTGAAACCAGTTTTCCTTGAAGTAGCAGTCCGCGCCATGTCCTATCGTGCGGTAGGTCGTGGTGCGGTGTTGTGGTCCACCATCTTTGTGATGCAAAGGCGCGACTTTGTTTGTGGATCGTATACACAAGTTGGTAATGGGTTTCTTTCCGTAACCACCGTTCCCATGGTTACATATCGATCGCGGTATCGGATGCGGTCGTTTCCCATAGCTTCCATTCCCATTGTTAACAGAAGACTCGCTTTAAAAGGGATTTGAAACTCAAATAGGCTCTTAGAAGTACTGCATCTCATGTTGCTGAGAAGCGTTTTTTGTAGTCCAAAGAGCATCGCTGGTTCTGAGTATCTGACACACCCGCATGGGACGTGTGTGTGAGTTCCCTCCATATGCCATGTGTGGAACTAAAGCAGAATGAGCTTTGTTTTCCCCACTTTAGTAAGTTATTCTATTTTTTAGGGGGGTGTGTAACACCCCAAATATATATATATATATATATATATATATATATATATATATATATATATATATATAAACATGAGTTGGTCATAACAAATGGTAAAGTAACAAGGAATAATTAACCTAGTTAGCTATTTGTTTTAAAACAATAAAGGAAACAAGGTATAGTTAAACTTTTATAAAGTTGAAACATTGAGGGACTAAAAGGGTAAAACATGAAATATGTTTATAATTAAATCAATTAAAAATCAAAACACACACATGTGTGTGTGTTTGGTCGACTTTTTCACAGGAGCAAAGAAGGGTTCTACAAAGTGAACCCTAAACTCACAAATTTGATCAAAATCAAGGGAAATCAAGCCAAGAATTTGGGGCTTTAATTAAATTCGTGATCACCTAAGCTAGGGAATCACAAGGTATGTCAAATTTTTTAATTTGGTGATGTTTTGAATTTATGATAAACACTCATAATCGAAATTCTAGAGTGAATGTCGAATGTATGAGTGATATAGACATGAGTACAAGTCTAGGAACAAACCCTAGATGTAAACTTGTTAAATTATTGCCATGAATTAGTGATTCGGGTAGCTAATCATGTATGTGCTAAGTAGGTTTATGATAATGTGATGAACAGTTAAATTAGAGTGTTAAATTTATGAAAATTGAAGATATGATGCAAATCCTAGATGTTGTTCATTAACCCTAGACATAGAGGTTTGATTATGATGTTAAAATTTAGTTAAAAGAATGACCATGAGTTAGATAAAAGATGCATAAGAATTTTGCCCGCAAGGTGTTTGTTAAAATGCTCGAATGAATGTAGATATGACGAAATTATGAAAGAAAGGCGTAAGTCGCTAATTTGACTAATTACGTGTGATATGGGATAATACGTGTTCTAAACATGATGTTGATTGAACTTAATTGTACAATGATGAAGTCGAATAATAATTTCGACATAAAATCCGTAAGATGGAATAGTTGTAATTAATGATGACTAATCTAACCGTCTTACGAATTATGACGATAGTTTGACGCTTGACAAGCTAGGTGGAAGCTTGGGAAGGAAGCAGGTCAAACAAATCAAGGATGAAGGAAAAGTGATGTGTGTCGAGTGCGATATGTTTTTATTGATATTTTAAGCCCATTTTACACATTAGTCAAGTTTTAAATTTATAAAACACGATATTCTACTAACACTAAACACACACATGGGCAAAGTGCACCCATCGTGAGCGTAGTATAGCATTGGTAAGATACCAAGGTCGTCCAAGGACACAAGGTGTCATCCACTTCAATATCATCATAGCGGATGTAAGCCATTTCATCGGCTAAACACTTTCGGAGGTGCGAAACATGAAACATGCTATGTATACCGCTCAACTCCACCGGTAATTCCAGTCGGTAGGCTACTTTACCCACCCGTTCAATGATTTTAAACGGCCCAATAAACCTTGGGCTCAATTTTCCCCTTTTCCTAAACCGGATAATCCCCTTCCACGGAGATACTTTGAGCATAACTTTATCACCAATCTGAAACTCGATCGGTCTTCGTCTTTTGTCAGCATACGATTTCTGTCGGTCTTGAGCCGCTTTCAATTGAGCTCGAACCATATCAATTTTCTCGTTAGTGGTTCGAACTATATCTTTGTGGGCAAGTTCACGAGGACCCACTTCACCCCAACACACTAGGGTTCGACATTTCCTTCCATAAAGCATCTTATACGGGGCCATCCCGTTGCTGGAATGGTAGCTGTTATTATATGAAAATTCGACCAAAGGTAGATGGACATCCCAGCTACCTCCAAAATCAATGATACACACTCACATCATGTCCTCCAATGTTTGAATCGTTCTTTCACTTTGTCCTTCTATTTGAGGATGGTATGCGGTACTAATAAACAACTTAGTACCCATTTGTTCTTGGAAATCATGCCAAAAGTTTTAAGTAAACCGAGTATCCCTATCAAACACGATGGATACCGGCACTCCGTGGCGTGCCAGGATCTCATTCGTATATACCTATGAGATCTTCTCGGATGAATAAGTCTCACGAATCAGAATGAAGTGAGCGCTTTTCGTCAGTCGATCTACAACTACCCAGATAGTACCGAATCCACGAGTTGTTCTCGGTAGTTTTGTTAGTAGATCCATGGTGATATGTTCCCATTTCCACACCGGAATGCCTAATGGTTGAAGTTTACCGTAAGGCTTTTGGTGCTCTGCTTTTACTTGTAAACAAGTCAAGCATTTCTCCACATATTTGGTTACATCTCTTTTCATTCCGGGCCACCAATAGTTTTGTTTCAAATAACGGTACATCTTGGTCACCCCCGGATGAATGGAATAACGTGACTTATAAGCTTCGTCAAGTAGAAGCTTTTTAACACCACACGTATTAGGAACCCACGTTCTACCGAGGAAGGTTTTCAACTTGTTATTATTATCCACCAATTCCTTTAGTTGGCCCACTATACGTTCCTTCTTCCAGTTCTCTTCTTTTATCGCTTCAACTTATGCCTCTCGGATTCGTTCAAGTAAACCCGAGGTCACTGTCAATTGCATTGAGCGCACCCGAATGGGTGAATAATCTTCCTTTCGACTCAACGCGTCTGCCACTACATTGGCTTTTCTGGGATGGTAATGTATCTCACAGTCGTAATCTTTCACCGTCTCTAACCAACGCCTCTGTTTCATGTTTAATTCTTTTTGATCAAAGAAATACTTCAGGCTCTTGTGGTTGGTAAATATTATGCACTTCACTCCGTATAAGTAGTGCCTCCAAATTTTTAAAGCGAATACAACTGCCGCCAATTCAAGATCGTGCGTAGGGTATTTCTTTTCATGAACTTTCAGTTGTCTCGAGTCATAGGCAATAACCTTGCCCCATTGCATCAAAACACACCCAAGTCCCAAATGCGATGAATTGGAGTATACTACCATATCATCTACGCCGTCCAACAAAGTTAATATAAGAGCATGGGTGAAATTTTCTTTGAGTGTTTGAAAGGCTCTTTCTTGTTCAACACTCCAGATAAACATCTCATCCTTGTGAGTTAACTTGGTTAATGGCGAAGCGATCTTGGAGAAATCTTCAATGAATCTCCGATAATATCCCGCAAGCCCTAAAAAGCTTCTGATTTTCAAACGATTCTTCAGAGGATTCCAATTCGACACAACTTCTATTTTGGACAGATCAACTAGTATTCCATCGAGACTAATGATGTGCCCTAGGAATTGCACTTCTCGTAGCCAAAAAGCGCACTTCAAGAATTTCGCATAGAGCTTTTCTCGTCTAAGTGTCTCTAACACTTCTCGTAAATTACGAGCGTGATCCGTTTCGTTCCTCGAATACACCAAAATATTATCAATGAACATTATCACCGATCTATCCAACATGGGTTTGCAAACCCGGTTCATGAGATCCATGAATGCCGCAGGTGCATTCGCCAACCCAAAGGACATCACGAGGAACTCGTAATGCCCGTACCGTGTACGGAAAGCTGTCTTCGGTACATCTTCTTCTTTGACTTTCAACTAATGATACCCCGACCTTAAATCAATTTTTGAGAACCAACACGCGCCTTGTAGTTGGTCAAATAGGTCATCAATCCTCGGGAGCGGGTATCGATTCTTCACCGTGAGTTTATTCAACTCCTTGTAATCGATGCACCCCATGGGGATGGATTGGTTATCTCAACATCACGCTAATGTTGTATGCTTCCGTAAGGAGATAAAACTAACATCTCCGAACGGAAAGCAAGTTATTATATATGGAGAAAATGGTGGTAATCCCGTAGTGTGCTCGATGATGGAAGCCCACAATCTCATGCAACATGGATGCAAAGCGTATTTGATTTGCGCATGTTATTCGAAGAAAGAGTCGCCGAAGATTGGAGACGTGCTGGTGGTACAAGAATATGAAGATGTATTTCCGGAGGATCTACCGGGAATACCGCCTAAACATAAAGTAGAATTCGGAATCGAATTGGTTCCGGGTGCAAAGCCGGTAGCTAAGGAGCCGTACAAGCTTGCACCATCGGAGCCACAAGAATTAATGTCGCAGATACAAGACCTACTTGATAAGGGTTCATACGGCCGAGTGTGTCCCCGTGGGGTGCACTGGTATTCCCATCCATGCCATCCCGCTTGCTGCCATCCCCGCTAAGGATTAGCCATTCGTCGTTGACTTAGACGACGATGCTGAGATCGCAGTGTTTCAGGTCGGCCATCCCGATGAGGATCTTGGCGTGGTGAGGTCTTCGACATCGCTATTTTGGATGGAATGTCACTTGTAGTCTCCGTTATTGACATTTCATCCGACCCCGATCCCGACTCTAACGCTGACTCTTGGGAGTCGTAACATTCTCCGCACTCCGGGCCGTAGGCCTAGAGGCGTATTCTGCAGATGACGATGATGCCATGTCAGCTACACCTGCTACACCCGTTCTTGCTTCCACTCCTAGTGATACACCCCCACGTACCCCTACCCATGCTACTAGCGACAGATCATCACAACAACCAATTCCAGTAGGACCCTCTAACTGGATACGGCGTGTTCGTTTTTCATCAGCCTTCCCACATACCCACCCTACTCATGAGGGAGAGCCCTCAGGACACCCCCACTTACCACCACCTGAGATGAGCCTAGATTACCAGCCATCTCGACCTTTTCCACCATCCCCACCGCATGTTATGCCATCATCCGACCCGTATTATCCCTCACACCACTCTGGGTATACCAGAGATGATCTTCTCTTATCACTCCAGCTTCAGGTCGAGATCCTGTGCCGAAGGATCTATGACCTTGAGAAGGAGTCTGATGCTAGAAGACCACCCCCACCGGACTACCCACCGCCTGTTACACCTCCATCAGCATCACCACCACCCCTAGCATCACCACCACCACCACCTGCTCATGTACCAGCTGACGGCAGGTGAGTTTCTTGCTTCATCGAGTGTACGAGCAACAGGTGAGTTTCTTGCTTTGTCGAGTGTACGAGCTCGAGGAAGTGGTAGCTCATCTCTGCAACTTAGTTATTCCTACACCCCCACCATCTCCCCCAGCCTGTTGATTTTATTTGCAGGTACTTTTGTATGGAGTAGTTCATTCTTGGATCTGAAGACTGAAGCCGAGTTCTGAAGATAACTTGAAGACAAATGATCGCCAATGTGAAGGAAGATATTTTGCCTTTATATGTATTGAACTTGTATTGATTGGGTGATGTAGCCCATATGCATTTTTGTTTCCTTTACAAACAATCATGTAACAAGTTGTCTTGATATACATAAAAACTCGGTGAATATCTTTGCGACGCATTATTATTTATCTGTTTATGCATGCTTGTTTGCTTATATGAATTGATTTATATGTTTGGTGTTGTGTTTCGAAAGAAACATGGCTCCTAGGAGAATGGTGAACACCCGAGGATCAGACCAACCACCACCCCCGCCGATGCCGAGGACTGCTGAAGAGTTGAACTCTCTTCTTGAAGAGTGAATTTCTGAAGCCATTGCCCATTATGAGGCGAACCGGGCTGAACACAGTGGCAGTACAGGAGGTTCTGGCAGGCACAAACACGGGGATCCATCTTGAGGAAAACTTAACCAAGGCAACGTTGAGTTGATTTGCTACAATTTAGTGGAACTTATGAATGATTATTGTCTCATTGTTTGCTCATTTATGAATCGGTTGTATAACTCGATAAATTTGTGATAGTATTTGTTTGTCTCCCCATACAAAAGTATGGTGATATCCGATAAAAGTATGCAAACCATATCTCGATAAAAATTTGTGATAGTATTTATCAATGATATTCGGATATATTCGCGAACGAAGGAGGAGCATGAACAACATCTTAGAACCATTCTGGAACTGTTAAAGAAAGAGAAGCTTTACGCGAAGTTCTCCAAATGCGAATTATGGATTCGCGAGGTACAGTTCCTTGGTCATGTGGTGAATGAGAATGGTATTCATGTAGACAAGTCAAAGATCAAAACAATCAAGAACTGGGAAGCTCCCAAAACTCCAACCGAAGTACGACAGTTTTTGGGATTAGCGAGCTACTACCGAAGGTTTATCGAGAATTTTTCCAAAATTACTCAACCGCTAACATCCCTTACGCAGAAAGAAAAGAAGTTTGACTGGGGAGAAAAACAAGAGGAAGCATTTCAACTGCTCAAAGATAAGCTATGCGATGCACCAATCCTATCTCTGCTAGAAGGTACCAAAGATTTTGTGGTGTACTGTGACGCTTCGCGTCAAGGTTTGGGTTGCATGCTCATGCAATGACAAAAGGTCACCGCATATGCATCGCAATAGCTGAAGGTTCATGAGAAGAATTATACCACCCACGACCTAGAATTAGGCTCGGTGGTATTTGCTTTGAAAATTTGGCGGAATTATCTTTATGGCACTCGGTGTACTATCTTCACGGATCACAAGAGCCTGCAGCACATATTTAATCAGAAGGAATTAAATATGCGTCAACGACGATGGGTTGAGTTGCTGAACGATTATGATTGTGAGATTAAGTATCTGATGTGATTAAAATACAACATATAAATTATGTCAAATACGGCGTAAAAGCAACCCTTTTTAGTACTAATGTTGGAAAAAGCTCGTGTTTTCTTTCCTTTTAGATTGTCAGGGATAAAAGAGCTTAAATTTGCAAAAGGCGCAAAAAGACAGCAAAATCCAACATAAATGTAAAGAAGAAGGAATTGTCGCAGCTCGCCAAGCCCCAATTCACATCCAAACCTCCAAATAACAAGAACAGAAGGCTGACACGAGGCCGTGTCCACCAGACACGGGATGTGTCCGAAGATGGATACTGGGCGAGAGTAAAAGACAGCTGCAAAAGACAAAAATAGCAGCCAACACGGAGCCGTGCCAAGCCAACATGGGGTGTGGTCAACTCAAAGATTTTTAGAATCTGCGGTAGTATAACAAGTACCTTGGCCACTGGCCGTGCTGATGACACACGTGGTCGTGTTAGTACAACATCTGACTAGCAGTGAATGAGGAAGAGAGCGAGAGAGAGATGGGCACGGGGTCGTGCTAGCCGGGCACGAACCGTGCTGAAGCTTCTGAAGACAGCTATAAATAGAAGTGCTTGGTTCCACTTCAACTCATCCCTTGGCAAACCACTTCTCTCTCACTTGCCACCACTCCACCACTACTACAACACCATCATCCACCACCAACATCCATTTTTCCATCTTTTGAGTGTGTGTGTAGTCTCGGGATCCAAGATTGATCGTAAGAATCTTTGTCAAACAAAGGCCATGCTTGGCTAAATTCTTACATCACTTGGTGAAGACATATCTTTTATGTATTTCTTTTATGATTTCCAAACTTTGGCTGCTTTTTAATTGGGTTAGTAGTAATGACTTTAATAATTAGTTTTTTATATTGAAGGCGAATTTATCCACCCATTCTTCAAACGTTCGTTTACTCAACATATTCATGTCTTTACGGTGTATATAAAGCATGTTAATTGCCTGTAAGGGGGTTAGAAGGGTGGAGTGGGTAATTCTATGTCTCGTTTAGTGTATAGATCCTGCTAGAACCTGTTGCAAGTCTAGTTCTACTCCATCGATTGGCCGGGAATGACTGGCCCGACTGAGAGTAAGAAAACACTTGCACCCCTTATTCATAAACTACTATTAAAATTAACGTCGCCTCCAAAAGAGGGCCCTACTACTATAACTAAGATAATCTTTTAAAATGCCCAAAATGCGAAAATCATCAAAAGGGTACATGAAAGATAAGTTGGATCCAAGTGATTCTTTCTTGTCTATCATTTTTATTTTACTTTTATTTTCTGCTTTTATCTTTGTATTAGTTTAAAAATCTTTTCTAAAAGTTTGGTTCGATTAGACATTGACGATAAGCCGGTACTAAAAGCTCTTGTGTCCTTGGACGACCTTGGTATCTTGCCATCACTATACTACGTCCGCGATGGGTGCACTTGCCCTAGCGTGTGTGTAGAGTGATAGTAGAATATCGTGTTTTATAAATTAAAAACTTAAAATCGGCGAGTAAAAAGTGCTAAAAATATAGACACGCGCACGAACGTTAAGTTTTTGGCGCCATTTCCGGGGACACAAGGATCTTAGGAAAGCTTAAAATTAATGGACAAATTGTTTTCTTCCTTTTCTTTTTAGGTTTTTCTTCTTTTTCTTTTATTTTTCTTCGTTCGACAGAATTGACACGGGGTCGAGCTGCTCCAACACGAGGCCGTGCCAACTCTATAGAACCTTGAAACTATTTTCTCCCAAATATAGAGTGTAGCACGGGGCCGTGTTGTTCCAACACGGGGCCGTGCCGAACTCTCTGTTTGAAAGAAAATAGTGACCGCCTGATCCCGACGTTGTGTGTGTGTGTGTATATATATATATATATATATATATATGGATTTCTTTGATTATTTCTATCCCCACCATTCTTACGGGTTATGGTACAATTTTTGTGAAGAGGGCCATGAAGAAACGGAATGTGGCGTTCTAAACTTCACTCCCCACTATTTAGACCCATCGTTTTCCTGTAACGAAACCCCCTAAACGAGCGGGAGCAGAAATAACGAGGGAACCCCTCCGCCTGAACCCATCGATCCTCTTTCCTAGACGACCTAGAACCCATAGGTGAAATAGAAAAAAGGATCATCTAAAAAATCAAAGATATAGAATCTTACTTGAAGGCGCGAAATTCATCAAAGATTCCTCCCGATGGAGGAAAAAACAGGCATACAAGACAACACCAAGGTAAATAAGGGAAGACCCTATTTTCCATTCTTAAAGAAATCTTTTACCTTTCCGACAACCTCTTGCGTTTTCGTATCCCTCTCCTAAGTCTGCGATGTATCCGAAAGTACGGTGTTGTTCCAATCAGTAAGGAACTGCCCTACATCGGATAATTCCTTAAAAATTTAGATAATATTAATAAAAGCTCTGACACGGGGCCGTGTTCCTTAAACACAGGGCCTTGCCCACTCTCCTCCAGCAACATGGAGCATCTCGAACTAACACGGGGCCGTGCCACTCGTATTACTTCGACACGGGGCGGTGTTAACATTGACGTAGGGCCGTGTTCAGTGAACGAACAAACATTCTCTGACACATGCATCTGGCATGAGGCCGTGCTGCCCAGGGCACGGGGTCATACCCGCGTGCTGTCACTGTCTATAAAGTCAGCCTTAGGGAGAATGTTTTGAACCAATCTCAAAAGCCAAGATCTATGAGATTTCTTCACACATACCAGAAGATGTATGTTCTTAAAAAGTTCTCAATTTGAGCTTCTTATCTTTTCCTCTTTTGTGCATTTCCTCTTCCTCATTATCCATGAAACTCCATTGAAGCTTGAAGCTTCAAAAGCTTCCATAGGAGGCTCATATTCTTGATTTTTAGCTCAAGGTTTTGCAAATTCACGTTAATAAAACATTATTGTAAGTTATTTACGTTCAAAAAATTAAAAAAAAAAAATCAGTCAGAAACTAACTTAAAATAAAATTTTTAGAGCTAAAAAATCTGGAACAGATGGAGCAGCACGGGGTGTGCCAGGGCCGGCACGGGGCCGTGCTCAATGTTCTGATCTTTCATTTCTTTCTAACGGTTAGTCCATTTTCTCTCAAGATGGCGAGCCAACAGAGTCAAACATCGTCGACGAGCTCCAGAAGTCAAAGGAGAGGAATAAGGCTCTCAATCGAGGGCCACTCTCGTAAGATACGTGAGTGCTTTAAGAGAGAGCCTTGATGAGATGCCATTGGTGGAGGAGGTTCTCATAGACCGAGTGAACTACCTTACCATGGGGCTGGATGATTGTTTCAGAGAAATCAACCTTTTGCATTAAAGGTTGAACATCTTGGCTTTACCTTCCATGGAGCCAATCTTCCCACAAGAAGATTGGAACCTAGCCAATGAGATCATACAACCTACGGGTTTGGATGTCGAGATTCCAAAACCTCCTCCTATTGATGCCACTTTTGAGGTCCCGATCAATCCCGCACCCGCTCAAGAGGAGGCAGAAGAGGAGCCCTTTATCTTCCTACCAAGGGAGATTGAAGAAATGCTCAACGACCTCTAGCTTGAGTGTTTCTGATAAAAGCTATTAGTCCTCCATCTTCCAACATTCATAAACTTAGGAGTGTAGCTTTTAGGTTGTTAAAAATTTATCTCGGAAAGGTATTTCCAAGATTTTATCTATCTAGCTTTAGTTTAAATAGGTTTGAAAATTTTCATATCCTTGTAATATTTTTATTTTTAATGAAAGATGGATGTTTGGATGCTGGTATTTCAAATAAATTTGTTAGAGAAAATGGCAACACAAGATGGATGATAAAATGGAACCCACACATGTAAAACAGAAGCCTCCCGACTCATTTTCTGCAAAACAGTGGTTGTAGCATGGGGTCGTGCTCACTCAGCATGCCCCCGTGCCCGTCTTACTGCTGTCATACATTTTTTGTCCAGAAGGTGGCACGGGCCGTGCTCACCCAGCACGCCCCCGTGGCCACCACACTGTAAGTCTTCTGTTTTCATTTGTAACTAGTACTTTAGACACGGGGCCGTGCTGTAAATGCCAGTAACCAAATTTTTTTTGTTATTTTCATACTTTTTATACATTTTTCCAAAATAAATCCTTTTTGGGACACATTGGGGACAATGTGTAATTTAAGTGTGGGGGTAGGATAATAAAAAGCTTGAATCATTTGTCCTAAATCAAGCCTTACACAAAACTCTCCTTGGAACCGCTAAACACCCCAAAATATTTTTTTCAAAAAAAAATTTATTTTCGTTTTTTTTCTTATCTTAAGTTTAGTTGGGTAAATAAGTTCTAAAAATTATGTTTTTACAAATTTACAACCGATAACGTCGTGATAAAAAGAACCAATTTAGAAAAATTACGAAAACGGGCATGATAAATCTTTGTAAAATTTGATTATATATACATTTTTACACTATGACCTTTTTTCCCACAAAAGTAAGCTTTGAGCCACTACCGAGCATAAAAATATACATCCTTACTAATTGCTCAATTTTCGTTTATTGTGTGAATAGCCCGTTTGGTGCAAACCCACTTTTTCAAACCTTTATTTTCTTTGCTTTATCCAAAAAACAGCCCCTTAGTTAAACCCTTTGAACCTTAAAAACCTTTTCATTTCAAACCCACAAAAACTACCCTTTTCGTTTTTCATCTTTCATTTTTTTAAACTTATCGGTTTTGAAATTTCGATTACGGCTCAGTTTCAACTTTGGCAACCAAAAAAAAAAATTAGAAAAATTAGAAAAATATGCCAAAGTATTTTTTCCTAAACCAAAAATCAATAGAAAAATCGATAGTTTACGATTTTCACCCTTTTCCGAATAAAACATACCAAACCCGAACCATCACCTACCCTTCAAAGTCCTCTTGATACTTATAAGGATTTAACGTCAAAGGAGGAGGTTTGCTCGATTATCAAGCCTATGGTTGGAGTGAGTTCCAAATCGAGGACGAGCATTTCACTTAATATTGGCCGAGTGTTGAGTGAATACTTGTGAGGTGTATAAATTTGTATATAACAAAATAGAATTTTATAAAGGCATATTATGCCCAAAGTAAATAAATAAATTGAGTTTTAAATAAATCATGACGAATAGGATTGTAAATAAAATAAAAACAAAATAAATTTAAAATTTGGATACCCGAAACTCTAAAGATAGGACCCAAAAACTTTCTCTTCAACCTATTCTGTTTGGGTGTGTAAGCCACGTAATAGAGTTTGGCTTGAGGACAACCAAAGATTCAAGTGTGGGGGTATTTGATGTGATTAAAATGCAACATATAAATTATGTCAAATACGGCGTAAAAGCAACCCTTTTTAGTACTAATGTTAGAAAAAGCTCGTGTTTTCGTTCCTTTTATATTTTCAGGGATAAAAGAGCTTAAATTTGCAAAAGAAGCAAAAAGACAGCAAAATCCAACATAAATGTAAAGAAGAAGGAATTACCGTAGCTCACCAAGCCCCAATTCACATCCAAACCTCAAAATGACAAGAACAGAAGGCTGACACGGGGTCGTGTCCACCAGACACGGGCCGTATCCGAAGATGGATACTGGGCAACAGAAAAAGATAACTGCAAAAGACAAAAATAGCAGCTGACACGGGGCCGTGCTAAGCCAACATGGGGAGTGGTCAACTCAAAGATTTTTAGAATCTGCGATAGTACAACAAGTACTTTAGCCACAAGCCGTGCCATTGACACACGGGGGAAGTGTTAGTACAACATCTGACAAGTAGTTAATGATGAAGAGGGAGAGAGAGAGAAATGGGCATGGGGCCATGCCAACCGGGCACGGGCCATGCTGAAGCTTCTGAAGACAGCTATAAATAGAAGTGCTTGGTTCCACTTCAACTCATCCCTTGGCAAACCACTTCTCTCTCACTTGCCACCACTCCACCACCAATACAACACCATCATCCACCACCATCATCTATTTTTCCATCTTTAGAGTGTGTGTGTGTAGTCTTGAGATCCAAGATTGATCGTAAGAATCTTTGGCAAACAAAGGCCATGCTTGGCTAAATTCTTACATCACATGGTGAAGACATATCTTTTATGTATTTCTTTTATGATTTCCAAACTTTGGCTACTTTTTAATTAGGTTAGTTTTAATGACTCTAATAAATAGTTTTTTATATTGAAGGCGAATTTATTCACCCATTCTTCATATGTTCTTTTACTCAACATATTCATGTCTTTACGGTCTATATAAAGCATGTTAATTGCCTGTAAGGGGGTTAGAAGGGTGGACTGGGTAATTCTATATATTGTTCAGTGTATAGATCCTTTGAGAACCTGGTGCAAGTCCAGTACAGTGACAACCCCCGACCCCTATCCCGAGAGCGGGCGGTCGCGAGCCAGTCTGATGGTATCGGTGTTCATTAATTTGGCAACGGAAAGTTTCATCAGTACCGTAGTTAGGAAATATTTTATCAGAGTTAAACACCAAAATATTTAAAATAAAGAAATGGGATAAAACCCAAGTTTCTCTGATAATATTTTTATAAGTGGGACAAAACCCGAGTTTTCATTTTGATACATTTTTAGGGAATAACCCTAATTATTGAAAACAATTCTTCTTTTTAATTAGGTAACTTTCATTTTGGTTTCACACTAAGTTACCTGAAACACGTGTTTAAAACATTTTATCAGCAAGAAATACTGGCGAGTGAATCCCAGTTTAATCAAAACAGGTTTTATCAATTCACAGTATTAAGAGCGATTACAATGTTTACATCTACACAATTACTCATTCAGTACTTACCACTCGACTGAATCTGTGGCTATGGTCATATCACACATTGGCTAACTCATTATCCAATGGTGAAGATTATCAAGTAATGTATACAAAACCCCATAATACCGCCAGCAATTGAAGAATTACAAAGACTCAATCATTACTAATTATAATTTAAAACAATAAAGGTTTTGTAAAAACAGTTTACAAAAGGGAGATTACCCACATTGATGTCTTAGGGTTTCCTTAAGGATTTCCTGGTGATTATCTATTAAATACACAAATGCACACACGTTAGTATAATAACCCAATATTTACATAGTAACACCTTCCCCGAGACAGAAATTCCAACGACTACGTCGGGCAGAACCACGACAGCCGTTACAGAGTTCTAGATCAATTGGGAAGCAAATCTAATACGTAACCGGGGTTAAAATACTTACAACGGGGCAAGGCTTCGCTATTTTAGTGGGTATTATACCCGGGAATTATTTCTTCTATATAGAAATCTAGAGAGAGATTGAGAAATATGAACGACGAAAACCTCGACCTCGACCTCTTTATTTATAGTACTGAATCGGCACTTTCTCGAGGCCCGCGAAGAAGAACAAGGGGTTCTTCGCGCCCCGCGAGGGATGTTAGGCGGTTTGAGGGTTGTTGAGTCATCGACACGTGGCGGCATCAGGTGTTCGCCTGATTTTGAGTTGTCGCGGCCCGCGACTAAGATGTACAAGGGCTTCGCGGCCCGCGGCCGACCTTTGAAATTTGTTTTATTTGATTTTTGTTGATATGAAGGTTATATGGGTTCGTTTCTCACATACGGGGTGTATTTAGGAGTGTTTAGGGGTATCTAAAATATTTTAAGGAGGGTTGTTATATCCTCCCCACCTTGTTTTAAATCTCATCCTCGAGATTTAAGCTGCGATATCTTCTTGGAGTTAGATTAAATCTTGCATTTAGTAATAACAGTGTCAACGCGTCTTGAAAGCATCTTATGGACGAAAGTTCCGAATCCCAGTCTGTTAGGCAAAGATTTGTGAAAAGCAACTTATCTGGACTCAAGATAGTGCAAGAAACAATAGACAAGATAATTCAAGTTAATGCAATATGATTTTATCAAAAGAGTTATGTAGGTGACAGATGAAAATCTTTCAAGTGGGAAGGGGTAGTCAGATTTGTTAAAAGAGGGAAGTCAAGTCCCTGGTATGATGGACCATTTATTAGACGAGTAGAGTCCGTAGCTTATCGACTACAACTGACAGAAATGACGTATGAAATCTTACAAAATGCTTAGCAGACGAATTCTTAGTGAGATTTTTTTTCTAAGGACATTGAAGAAAATGAGAAACATAAATGATTAGTTTGAGGATTTATTAACTGAACGTAATACAATCAAGTTTTACAAGATCAATAGAGATATAATGGAATGTGAACAACTTCTAAGGTCAATAGAATTCAATGTCGAAGAACTTACCCTGTTTGTTTAAAAAGTACTCTGAATCAATAATCTCAGTTTGAAGGTAGAAGTATGAAAAATGATTTGTCAATAATCAAACCAGAAATCAATTTATTTAAATGGCAAGGATACATCGGACAATACAATAGAATTTTGTATATCATGGTCTTAATATATAATTGTATCAAGAATACTTGAATGATGTGTCAAACGAATGATGTATGATTAGGATTTACTATTAGCACATGCTACAAATTTATACAGACACCGCAAGGTGTTGTAGTGATTGAAAGAATTCCATGATTACGGTGACTGAACGAATTCACCGTTTTCGAAATCAACTGAAAGTTTTAATGAAGTGAATCGGGATATTCAAAAGATAGGATGTTTCAAATAAAGAAAGAAATGAATATTGTAGAATCAATTCAAAGATGAAAGAAATGTTGTAGGTACGTTGGAATAAGGATTTAGGTACCTTTATTTTAACACAAAATTGTATTAAGACTGGTTTAGGATAATGAATCAATAAATAGATGAATTCGTACCTCAGTTGTGAAAATGAAATGAATTCAAGTTTCAAAGAAATCGCCACCGCAAGGTGTCGTGTTTTAACAAATGATATATTGAAATTGAAGAATTTAAACAAGGTTATTATGATTCAAACAATGAGATTACCTCGAATATGATGGTCTCAATTCATCATATGGGAATTTGAATTGAATGTATATTATGAACAAGTTCAAACAATTGAGCTTGGTTTGTACATATTCCAACAATGGATATATGTTTTTGGCAAGAATTGGTTGCCGTGAAAGTCTGGTAAATAGCTTTGAAAAGTAACTCTGAAAAGAAAAGGAATTTTCCAAGAAATCTGTTGATTTGATATCAAAAATCAGCATTGTGTAATCATATAAATTATCAGAGTGAGTATATCGAAATATTTTATTAGAACTCAAGAATAAATGATCTTTTAAAGTGAATTTACATGTATGGCAAGCAATGCACGTATGACATAGGAATTTGTCAAGAGATGAGATGAATGAGAATTGGCTTTTATAAAAGAAAATAAAGACCTTTTTATTGATGAAGTTTTGATTGAAATCAAAAGTCAATTATTACTGAAACATAAGGGTACTTATTCTAAAAGTTGGCTACTGTCTCCGACGTTGTAAATATCTATGCATTCTTATTAGCTTTATCGGGGTTTCGATCCTCGTTGTCGGGTGCCTTAAATAGTTTCGGACAGTAGGGACGAATATGGTTTGGGTCTCCGCATTTGTAACATACATTAGTTTTCCTTCTACATTCTTCCTCTGCGTGTCCAGCTTTCTTGCAAAAATTACAGCGAAGTGTTTTCCTAGAATGGCGTTTTCTTGAATGCTTTTTGTGGTTGCGGGTAGGCTGCGCGATTGTTGGTTCCATTTCTTGGTCTTTAAATGATTTGTCGGAGCGGAATTCCTTATAAGAGTATCCATAGGTTGTGGTTTTCTTTCGTTTGGAAGATGGAGTTTTGATACGAGTATCATGACCTCCATTGGTACTAGGGTTAAGTTTGAAGCAATGGGTATGCTTACAGTGTATAGTGGGATTCTCGTTTGTAGGCACATAAATTTTAATAGCTTCAATGATCAATGGTATAACATTCGATATTCCTTGAGTTATTATATTTTCTATTGTATTTTTATCAAAAGTATTTGCGTTACTAGCTTAAATTTCCTGATCACATGCTATTTCCTTTGACATTTGTTTCACAAACATGTTCAGATATAATTATCATAGAATTCAACAATTATACAGGCATATTTTGTTGCTCAAACCATGTTAAGCACAAATATAGTCATACTTATCAATATTATGCGTTGATAATTATATATTTTAAGGTAAAATATATGCATGTTATATTTTAACATTTTCTCTTACTATATATCTTATCAAAATATAAGGTAAATGTACATCTTATATGTCTTGTTTCTTCCTTTGATGTAATAGCTTTTATATTGCCTTAATTTAATTATATTTCCAGGGCTTATGGCTTGGAAAGGTATTCAATAAAGATAAAAGCTTTATATGAAATTATGAGATTTTATGTCATTGACCCATTTATTGTTTTCCAAGAGGTGGTGCTAGTACATATATCCTTAAGGTATCTTTTAAATTAAAGTTGGGTATCAAAATAGGTTTTGAGTAAACATGTATGTTTGCTTCTTCTATTATATAAAATCTTGTCCTTTTACAAAAGGTATTTGATTATTATTCATATTATTAAGAAAACTGTGTCTTGTATATATATACATATAAGTGTAAAGTTTTAAAATTTTTGGTAATATGTATATATATATATATAATACCAGTTCAGAAGAATTCAATTACATAACTGTTTATATATATACATATTCATATTATCCTGTTTATTTTTCTAAAATAAATTTCTACCAGATTTATTGAACATAATATTTTTAGAATAAGAAGTAATTCCATCAAAAGAAATAAATTTAATAAGGATATGAATTTTTAGAACAATTTAATGTTGACAGGTTGGTTACTTCAAATTCTTATTTTATTATATCTATTTATTAAAGAATCACAACAGAGAATACAAAATTTAACATAAAGTATCATTCTCATCTTAGAATATATAACTTAAATATAATTTAAGAAATGAATTAAACTTATCAAATATTAAAAATTGTTTCTTTTGAGATATATGTACATATATTTTAAACCATATCGTTATACTGTACTAAATGTTTTTGTACATGTCTTGATTGCATAGATGGAACATTATTGATACAAGTTATATAAAATATACACATATCGGATTTATATATAATCTAAGAAATAAGTTTAGGCTATTTCCAAGTGATATATAGGTATTACAATGTTGTTATACATATTCCTGTTTCATAAATGCTGTCTTATAAACTATTTTATATCTTCCATTGTATATACATACATATATATATATATGTATAGGGGAAGGTTCATTTGAGAAGAAATTTAATGTGAGAAGAAAAAGAAGAAAGAACATATTAGTAAAATGCTATTTCATTTATAACCCATTCATTAATTTTTCTCTCTTTAATTAATTAGTCAACTAATCATTAATTATCCTACATATAATCTACAAAACATACACATATAAAAATTTTCCTACATATGCCTTACACATTATAGAATTTTATCCTACACACCACCAAATATATCCTACACAACTCCTAATTTATCCTACACAACTAGTAATTTATTCTACACTTTAGATTAAGTTGTTTTTTTTTTAATTTGAAAAAAAAAATATATTTTGAAAAGGAGTTACAAATTTAATTTAGCTAGTTATTAAAGGGGAATAATACAAATTAATGATTTATGTAAGTTTACCAATACACCCTTATACTAAAATTAAATACAAATATTAAATGAAGTAAAATAAAGCATTCTTATTGGTTGAAACTTCTTCTTACAAAAAAATTATTCTCATTTGAACCTTCCACTATATGTATGTATATATATATATATATGTGTGTGTGTGTGTGTGTGTGTGTGCTTACGTTTTAAAATCGTCAACTATGAATTACGAACTACAATAATTCTTGTTCATTATTTGTATAAACTGAATTAAGAATTTTGTTTT
>JARYGA010056504.1:0-40790 GCA_030545235.1 Helianthus tuberosus | reverse complement strand
ACCCATTGCGACCCATTAAGATAGCTTAAGCTACTTTAACGCGTCGTTCGCGCAAATGCGCGTTCGAGACGTCTAACTAGTCCTATGACAAGTATTATATGCCTAAACATGTTTGAATATGTTGCATAATCGATTAAGTGACAAAAGTTTATGTTACATATGCTTAATTACCAATTATGCATGAAAAGGGCATTTTGGTCATTTACCTAAGGCATATAAACTACCTATCATATAACTAATTAAACCTAAGTGACCATAAGGTATAACCTCGGAAGGTTATTCCCTATGTAACTATGGTCACTAAACATGTTTGGTCGGATCCTAATGATCGACCAAATGGGTCAAGTTCGAAAGTCTAAGCGGGTGTTTAGTCCGCTTGACTTACGACTCTACACAAGCACTAAACTAAAAGTGACGAGCTAAACATGTTAAGACATGTTTAGTTAAGTTAGAAAACAAGTTTTGGTATCAAAACAAACGGTTTTGATACCCAAGAGTAGTTTGGTTACAAAATACGCACAAATGCGCATTTTGGCCGAAACTACGACTCGTCACTACGACTAGTCAACGTGGTAATCAGTAGGTATAGTCACTAGGGACTATAACCATCGTGATTACCCTCACGTTGCGAAGTTCAAATGAACTTCGTGTTGACCATAAACTGGTCAATGCAGAAAGTCAAACGGAGTTTGACTTTTGTGCTAAAAACGCATAAGAGAACGAAAGAGGACTTACAACGGGTCCAAGAATGGAAGCTTTGATCCGAATATTCTCAGGTATGAAGTGATAAACACATCAACTTAGAGAACCAATTCAGATTCAAAGGTGTGAGTTTGAGAGTGAAGTGGGTGTTGCTATTTATAGAGAATCAAGAACCGTTAAGATCGTTCCTCGATAAACGAGCATCAATCTAGACCGTACACATATGGCACATGGTTTTGGAATACTAGGGGTGCCCCAAAACCAGCAAACGGAATTGAAAATGTTACAAAATAGCCCCTAAACTTCAAGTTAAGTGCTGAAAATGGACCTGCTGTTGCAAAAATGGAGTTTCTGCCCAGATGAGGTGCTCGCGTCACGCCACGGCATAGGCAGATGGTGGTGGCGCAACGCCACCAGGTGCCAGATCCAAAATTTTTGCCAAAATGGCAGAAATGGCCCCTGCACATGTTTAAGGCCTTTTTCGATGCGTTTAAACCCCGTTAACCCCATTTCAAGGCTCTAAAATGAAGTTAAAGTATAGGGAACATGAATCATACTCAAAAACATCTCGGATGTTGGTTCGTTTTGTCGTACGGTTGCGTTATTCGGTTAATTACGACGGAAGTCGTAACGAACGCAAAAACGATCCAAATTACGCGACGAATCGAATTTTATCAAGCAAATCACTAAAATAAAATATTTTAATGATTACATAAATTTTTGGATGTCCGGATATATTTAGAACATGAGATATGCGCGAAAATGCAAACTTGTGCACTTTTTGAATCTTTTAGTCCCTATTGATCAAATAAGTTTATTTTAGCATACCGAACCCCTCAAAGCCTATTTCTAAGCTATGTAAAGGATATTTAGGGTATGTTTAGCTTATTATCAAGTTCTGGAATTTTCGTTACTATACAAATCGGTATAGTTTCGCAGTTTGACACAATTAGTCCCTACGATCGAACAAACTTGATTTCAACACACCAAACCATCCAAAGCTTATTTCTAAGTTATGTGGAGGTTATTTAAGGTATGTTAAGCCTATGTCACTATTCTGGAGTGTTTGTCGCGTTAAACTGACTGCGTTTACGCACCAGTTTGCGTATAACGTTCCAGAAAGCGATTTAAAGCTTGAAATTTGAATCGAATTAAATTGTAAAATCATCAAACACAAATACACACATAATAACACCAAAACACATATAATAACACCAAAGCACATTGTTTTTTTAATAATCAACATTGTTTTACATTGTACATTGATTACAGAACACAGTTGTCACAGTCTCCCCTACTTTAGGAAATTTCGTCCCGAAATTTTATTTAGAGGAAACTTGTGAAAAAAAATGCGGATATTTCGTCTTCATCTGGTCCTCACATTCCCAAGTAAACTCTGGGCCACATTTGGATTCCCAGCGAACTTTGACCAATCGAATCCGTTTGTTCTTCAACTGTTTGAATGTACGGTCCACTATCTCCACAGGTTTCTGGATAAAGTGCATCGTTTCATCGATTTGGATTTCGTCGAAAGGAATGTAAAGATCAGCGTCAGCTAAACACTTTCGCAAATTGGACACGTGAAAAGTCGGATGAATATTTCCAAGCTCTGGGGGTAGCGCTAGCCGATAGGCAACCTTTCCAATTCTTTCCACAATCTTAAATGGTCCCACATATCGAGGTTCAAGTTTTCCTTTCTTTCCAAATCTCACCAATCCCTTCCAAGGTGACACCTTGAGTAGGACACAGTCTCCGAATTGAAATTCTAAGGGCTTGCGTCGCATATCCGCGTAACTCTTTTGACGACTTCGAGCTGTCACAAGATTATCCAAATTTTCTTGATTTTTTCTGTTGTTTCTAGAATGAGCTCAGGTCTAGTAAGCTGAGCTTCACCGATCTCATTCCAACAGACAGGTGAACGACATTTTCGACCGTAGAGAGCTTCGAATGGTGCCATGTTAATACTAGCATGATGACTATTGTTGTAAGAGAACTCGATCAATGGAAGATGAGAATCCCAATTACCACCAAAGTCTATTACGCATACTCTAAGCATATACTCCAAAGTTTGAATCGTTCTCTCAGATTGTCCATCTGTTTGGGGAGGATAAGCAGTGCTTATATTTAGTTGGGTCCCCAAAGAAGATTGCATGGTCTTCCAAAAATGAGATGAAAATAGAGCAGCACGATCAGAAATGATATCCAAAGGAACACCATGTCGAGAAATAATCTCATCAACATAAATCTTTGCAAGTTTATCAGTGGATAGATCCTCGCGAATCGGAATAAAATGAGCTGACTTCGTTAATCGATCGATGACAACCTAAATAGCATCATGACCTTTAGATGTACGCGGTAATTTAGTGATGAGATCCATCGTAATGTTCTCCCACTTCCAAACCGGTATCTCTGGTTGTACAAGCAAACCAGATGGTCGTTGATGTTCAGCCTTGACTTTGAGAAAAGTTAGGCATTTCGATACATACAAGGCAACATCCTTCTTCATACCAGGCCACCAATACTGAGTACGGAGATTCTTGTACATTTTATCAGCACCAGGATGGATAGAATATCGAGACTTGTGAGATTCTTCCATCACTAAAGTGCGGAGATCGTCTTGTTTAGGAATCCATAAACGATCCTTGAAATAAAGCAAACTATCGTCTTTCCTTTCGAGCTTAAGCTCAAGCTGATGTGGTAATTCCTTACCTATCAAATTTTGTGAAACACAAAATTGTTGAGCTTGATGGACACGAGTTAAAAGATCAGATAGAGTGCGAACAGAATGAAGCTTGACTCGCTATTTTCGACTAAGCGCATCGGCTACGATATTCGCCTTACCAGGATGGTAGCGAATTTCGCAATCGTAATTGATGATGGGGGTAGCCCAAATCTCAATAAAATGACTAATATACATAATAGCTTAAAAGGTTAAAAGGTTGAGAGGTTCAATACGCGCAAACTCAAGAGAACAGTAAAAAGGACAAGCACAGTGTCCGGTCACATCAACACTTAACGTCTGAACCATTTCTGTCACACCCCGACCACGTAGAACATACAAAACGTGGCGGAAACATCGGGGAGTGTTGTAACAGAATTTATGTTTCACAACCATGGAAGTTAAAGTTTCGTTTTATTGAATAAAAGTGTTACAATGCCTTAACAAACAAAGAAATACAACATAATTAACTAGTCTTGCATCTTTTATTGTCACTAAAGCCCAAGTCTGCCTATGTGTATCTTGATCATCTTATGCAACAGTTCCTGAAAAACACATGTGAAAATAGGTACGTCAGCAGAAAAATGCCTGTGAGATACATAGGTTTTGTGAAAATAAGATTCATGACTTATGTTTGAGAAAATGTTTAGTTATGAACCTTGTTATTTGCTTTGTCTTTTAAAATCATTTGAAAAACAATAAGATCAGATGATAAGTATAAATAACTGTAAGGTTAAATGAATAGCCAAGTAAAATATGTTTGCATAAGATAGGTTGTTTATAAATCAATGTCTTGTGAAAAGTATGTTATTTGTATGAAATGTTCTATGTCCCAAACTGAAATGATTCAATTAACGTTACGACATGTAATACCATACAAACACTTATATATAGGAAGTACCAGCGGCGTATCCACCATGCTTGTATCATATTACACACGCATCGTTACTTAATCACTTAATCAAACCAAACCAAACACTGTAAAATGTTCATGTCAAGATGTAAATCATGTCAAATGTCTATGTCAAATATCCATGTCAAATGTCTATGTCAAATATCCATGTCAAATGTCTATGTCAAATATCCATGTCAAATGTCTATGTCAAATATTCATGTCAAATGTCTATGTCAAATATCCATGTCAAATGTCTATGTCAAAATGTCATGTATGGCAAGTGAAAGGTCTCAACTAAACCATATGCACAAAAACAAAGTATTGAAGTAAAACTTGGTTTAAATCAAAGCTATGTTTTGTGTAAATGCATGCAAATATTTAATATGAACATTTATGCGGTATTGTGAATATGCATACATCCAAGCCTGGCGACTGTGGTGATAAACCCTTTAAACAAATTAAAGGTCTATCTGTCTTATATCAACGAATTCGGTCATTCCTTTCATCCCCTTTCCCTGGGACGTCCGGAACGGGAGTTGTCAATTCCTATGGTACCACTACCTACTAACGAACGGCATGATCGGTGTTAATGAATGTATTGTCCCATGTAAACAAACCAAATGTCATACCAAAATGTAAGCATGTGATGAAAAACAATGTACTAAGTATGCACGCAATGGACATAAATAGCATAAAAATGTAAATGTAAAACGATGTACTAAGTATGAACGCAATGGACATACATAGCATAAAATGTAATGAAATCATGTACTATAATGTACTAACGAACATAGCAGTATATGATGGGAAAACAGGAAAGCATGAAAGTAACAAGTAGGCACATGTGTTCCACCCCAAAACAGTTTGGAAAACAGTAAAAGAGGGGTCTATGTACTCACTTGAGATTGCTCAGAAGTCCTTGAGTAACAACCAAACAATGCTAGAGATCGCGGATATCAAACGGCACCTAATATAGGTAACTATGTTAATTAACCGGACCTAGATCTGAAGATCGGGTAGCATTAGGGTTTGTAAACCAAACGAGTGTAGAGACTCGTGTCATTTGGTTTAACAAAGCCTACATACTAAATGAAACTTAACCTAATTGTATACGACCCATTACGACCCGTTTAGGAAGCTTATGCTACTTTAACGCGTCGTGCGCGTGAAACGCGTTCGGACCGCCTAACTAGTCCTATGACAAGTGTTATATGCCTAAACATGTTACATAATCAGTTATGTGACAAAAGTTTAGGTTACATATGCTTAATTACCAATTATACATGAAAAGGGTATTCTGGTAATTTACCTAAGGCATATAAACTACCTATCATACAACTACTTAAACGATGTGACCATAGGGTATAACCTCGGAAGGTTATGCCCTATACTAGGGTCACCTAATGTATTTGGTCGGATCCTAATGATCGACCAAACTGGGTCGGGTTCGAAGGTATAGGCGATTTATTAGATCGCCTACCCTACGACCCTAGACAACGTGGTAATCAGTGGGCATAGTCCCAAGGGACTATAACCAACGTGATTACAATCACGTTGCGAAGTTCAAACGAACTTCGCATTGACCATTACTGGTCAACGCGGAAAGTCAAACAAAGTTTGACTTTCTGACTCGAAAAGCAGTAAAATAAGGAAAAGAATGTAAGAATACTTACGAAGGGTCCCCGAATGCTAATCCCGATCCAAGAACTCAGGTATGAAACAATGGTTTCAACTTAGAGCTCTCAAAATCAGAATTCTAGTGAGAAATGCAATGGGGGTGGATGGGTATATATAGTTTTCGGTCCACCGTTGAGATCGTTTCTTGGAAAAGGGGAAATGATCTCGTCCGAACACTTGTTGAAAGGTTATGAAGCCACATATGCTCCTAATCTTAGTGACTAAGTAACTTAAAACATGTGGTTAAGGATCAATTGGCTGCAACTTGTGTTTAAAACATTGAATATAGTCCAGATCACTCACTCGCGTAGCGCGACGGGTAGAGCCTTAGGGCTCGCGCTACGCGACTGCCTCCCAGTTCCAGAATTGTTTCAAACTTGGCAGAAATGGTCCCTGCACGTGTTTAAGCCCTTTTTCGATGCGTTTGAACCCCGTTAACCTCATTTCAAGGCTCTAAAATGAAGTTAAAGTATAGGGAACTTAAAACATACTCAAAAATATGCCGGAGGTTGGTTCGTTTGGCCGTACGAACGCGATGTTCGCTTAATTACGACGGAATGCGCATAAGCGCGAAAAACGATCCAAATGACGCGACGAATGGATTTTTCTTAAGGCGAACACTAAAATATAATGTAGTCATGCTTACATAAATTTTTGGATGTCCAGATGTATTCAGAACGTAAGTTATGCGCGAAAATGCAAACTTGTGCACTTTTTGACACTTTTAGTCCCTGAATGACACAAAAGTTTATTTTAGCACACCGAACCCCTCAAAGCCTATTTCTAAGCTATGTAAAGGATATTTATGGTATGTTTAACTTATGGTCATGATCCGGAATGTCTGTTACAGTTCAAATTGGCATACTTTTGCAGTTTGTCAAGTTTAGTCCCTGTAAGCGAATTAACTTTGATTTCACCACACCAAACCTTCCAAAACTTATATCTAAGTTATGTAAGGTTATTTTAGGTATGTTAAACCTATTTCACTATTCCAGAGTGTTTGTTGCATTAAACTGGTTATATTTACGCATTAGTGCGCGTATAACCTTCCAGAAAGCGATTTAGAGTTTGAAATCGAACAAGAATTGATATGTGCAAAATGATACACATATTTTTACAATTCCCAAGTATGAAATATAATATTTCATTGGTTCGGTATTTGTTTGATGGCCGTGAAGGCACAGGTGTTACAGTCTCCCCTACTTTAGGAAATTTCGTCCCGAAATTTATTTAGAGGAAACTTGTGAGAGTTTAAAACATGAAGTTGAAAAGATCGAACAACATTGGTTAGGGTTCTTGAACTTCTAGTAACCTTAATAACATTATGTTTGCAATGTAAGAGGGACACTTATATACAAGTATATGAAGCGTCATTGGTGCGTCCACCATGCCTCCATTACATCGTTCTCATTTTGTTATTGTTGTCACTATCGGTTCCTTCACATAATAAATCTTACTGGATTTCTGTGCACTAAATTTCATAATTATGTGCGCATCCATAATTAGAGAATTCCTTGCACAGTTCACACAGTCTATTTTATAATGTATAGGGTAAAACCAAATGAACAATCCTGTGATGAGCGTGACTTAGACCGCCATAGAGTCCTTTAGACTAAATCAATAAATGATTTAAATAGACTTTCAAGGAGTCTGTTCAGCTACATCACTAGATGTCATTTTTTTAACCAAATTGTGAATCAATCCTTTTGACTAGACCACTTAAAAGGGTCTGGAGTGGTACTATATAATCCAAGGGTCTTAACTATTACATAGAAGCCCATTAAGGATTTAAGGTAGTACCTTTGAATATCCTTCTACGAATCCCTCATATGAAGATATGAAAGATTCTACGAGGATTTTGATAACGAATATCCAGAGTATACCAAAAACACAAAAATGCATAAAAGAAAACATAAGATGAATAAACACATAGTCACATAACCACAAAATTGTTTAACTAGAAGTTTGTTCTGCTAACAGAGTACATGTATTTAAAGCACACTAGGAATCCATCTCGTGGATTTCATTTGGTACTTTAAACATTAACAAGAATCTAACTATAAAGATAGAAAGATCTTTAAAAGAAAAATTCGATTTCGATTATAAGGAACCGAAATGTTCGAATTCAGGTACATAAGGAATCCAATTAAGGACTCTGATTTGAATGATGATCATCCACAAGGATCTAATTGTGAAGATAAAAAGATCCCTTATGGATTTTAGAAGTTGAAGATGTTTTGATACCTTGCACTGGACGTGCTTATGTCAAAACATAAAGTAAAAATGCTTATGAAGTTGAGATGCTGGATATGCCAAGGCGACATATGAAGCAGAATTTTGAAGGTTAAGTCAATGTATGAGAAAAATATTTTTGAAAACTACGCATGGGGTTCTTTTAAGAAAAAAGGTGTTTAACGTTTTTGAAACCTTATATATAATACTTTTGAAATAAAGTAGGTGTATTAGGTAGATATATTTACAAAAATGTTTTTAAAATCATGCGAGATGAATTTTGAAATTATGTATAAGGTTTTTGAAAGACATGAATGATGCTTTTCGAAATCATGCACTTGATCAGAAAATGTATTGTGTTAATATTGTCTTTAGACTATATGAAATATTTTGAAATTAGAAAGGTTGGTTTTGATAACATGGCCAATGTTTTTGAAATAACATAGACAATGCATCTAGAAAAATTGTTTTCAACTATATGAAATGTTTTGAGATCATAAGATTGTTTTGAAATACTGGTACTGTGTATGTTGAAAAATCAAAACGTAATGGGTATGAGATTTGAAAATATCCTTAGTTATCTAACCAAGGATTCAAAAATACAGATGTGTAAAAAGCACGATTACTCATAATTTCACTTTATTTCCTGTACTTCGTTTCTTAGAATGAAACGAGTACTTAGAACTTTCGAGGAAATTATGAGCGATCACTTGAAAGTGAGAATCACAAGAGTAGTTTGTAAGGAACAGAGTTCCTTAATGCAGGTATCATAGGAAAAATCATACACACATGTAATTACACTCGTATATCAGAACTGTGAACAACAACTTTTATTTATGAACGAGACATATTGTTTCACAATACATGAAAACAAAAGAAACAAAGGCATAAGACAGCAACATCCTTTGTTCAGCCGAATGCTCATCCAAGAGTTGGATTCGCATTAGCATTTGCATTCACCAGTCTCGGACAGTTGTGGCGGAAGTGACCAATCTCTCCGCAGTTGAAACAGGAACCCAGTGGGAATCTTGCAGCATTCCCTTGAACCGGAGCTTGGACCTGAGAAGCCTGATTTTGTCCCAAACGACAAACATTTGCCAAATGCCCAAGTTTACCACACGTCGTGCATTGCCAGCAAGCTTGTTGTACCGCGTGATGACCGTTGCAGCGTGCACAATGAGGTGCGGTACCGGCATATGCTTTCTTTGCAGGTGGTGTTGCCACCCGGATGGGTCCTGCTTGATTTGCTACTGCCGCAGTTGGACAAACCCTTGCCGTATGACCTATAAGTCCACAAGTTTGGCATTTGCTGCACTTCACACTAGCCTGATGATGAAGGCTACATTGGTTGCACAAGGGTGCAGTTCCGTTGTATGGCTTCCTAGCTGGTGGCCTTGCCACATGGCTAGGTCCCGCTTGATTAGGTGTAACCGCTGCGGGTTTCCTTGAAGCCTTACGTTTCCTTGATTTTGGTGCTGGCTTGACTTCTGTTTCCTTTGGTGGCTCTTGAGTGGCTTCATTGCCGAGACGAGAGGCTTCATTGTTAAGACGAGCCATGGCAATACCTAAATCCACAGTCCTCTGAATCACTTCGCCAATTTGCTGGACAAATTTGGCTGTTCGCTCGGGCATTTGACCAGTGCCAAGAGGAATAGACATTCTAGAAGAAAATGAAAGACAGAGGAAGAAACGAGTGAAATGTTATTGGATAATTAATACAGAATGGTAACGAATGAAAATTGTGATCATTTGTTTGTTACCTAAGGCAAACAAATGAGATGGTGAAAAATCAAAGTAAATAGGTCAAAAATAATGTATCGCGAAGACATGCTCGCCTATAAGTGAACACTCATCCCAAGAATTCCCAGGTAAGTACAACTGGTCTCGCGTCTGATGAGATGTATACGAAGTGCTTGCCTAGCCAGAAAACCCAGAATACAGGCATTCACCCTTCCAGTTTGCACGTGTTCACATTATTTAAAACCCAAAACCTTGACGAAGTTTTGAAAACTCAAAGGGGTTCAAAACCATATAATAGAGAGTTCAAAACCTTACAATAGAGGGTTCAAAACCTAGTAATCAATCATCCTAGAACAGATGATTAGTTTTCAAAGCGGTTTTGAAATTTATGTTTTTGTTGCGGTTGTCGCCTAAGGATAGGCGACAGTATTGTTTTATGACTAAACGCAAGTAAACTCGCGTTAGGGTCCTAAGAAGGTTATAGACTAGGTCAAAGCATTACTAATTACTAATAACCTAATTCCCTATAACCATTGGCTCTGATACCATCTTTTCTGTCACACCCCGACCACGTAGAACATACAAAACGTGGCGGAAACATCGGGGAGTGTTGTAACAGAATTTATGTTTCACAACCATGGAAGTTAAAGTTTCGTTTTATTGAATAAAAGTGTTACAATGCCTTAACAAACAAAGAAATACAACATAATTAACTAGTCTTGCATCTTTTATTGTCACTAAAGCCCAAGTCTGCCTATGTGTATCTTGATCATCTTATGCAACAGTTCCTGAAAAACACATGTGAAAATAGGTACGTCAGCATAAAAATGCCTGTGAGATACATAGGTTTTGTGAAAATAAGATTCATGACTTATGTTTGAGAAAATGTTTAGTCATGAACCTTGTTATTTGCTTTGTCTTTTAAAATCATTTGAAAAACGATAAGATCAGATGATAAGTATAAATAACTGTAAGGTTAAATGAATAACCAAGTAAAATATGTTTGCATAAGATAGGTTGTTTATAAATCAATGTCTTGTGAAAAGTATGTTATTTGTATGAAATGTTCTATGTCTCAAACTGAAATGATTCAAATAACGTTACGACATGTAATACCACACAAACACTTATATATAGGAAGTACCAGCGGCGTATCCACCATGCTTGTATCATATTACACACGCATCGTTACTTAATCACTTAATCAAACCAAACCAAACAATGTAAAATGTTCATGTCAAGATGTAAATCATGCCAAATGTCTATGTCAAATATCCATGTCAAATGTCTATGTCTATGTCAAATATCCATGTCAAATGTCTATGTCAAATATCCATGTCAAATGTCTATGTCAAATATTCATGTCAAATGTCTATGTCAAATATCCATGTCAAATGTCTATGTCAAAATGTCATGTATGGCAAGTGAAAGGTCTCAACTAAACCATATGCACAAAAACAAAGTATTGAAGTAAAACTTGGTTTAAATCAAAGCTATGTTTTGTGTAAATGCATGCAAATATTTAATATGAACATTTATGCGGTATTGTGAATATGCATACATCCAAGCCTGGCGACTGTGGTGATAAACCCTTTAAACAAATTAAAGGTCTATCTGTCTTATATCAACGAATTCGGTCATTCCTTTCATCCCCTTTCCCTGGGACGTCCGGAACGGGAGTTGTTAATTCCTATGGTACCACTACCTACTAACGAACGGCATGATCGGTGTTAATGAATGTATTGTCCCATGTAAACAAACCAAATGTCATACCAAAATGTAAGCATGTGATGAAAAACAATGTACTAAGTATGCACGCAATGGACATAAATAGCATAAAAATGTAAATGTAAAACGATGTACTAAGTATGAACGCAATGGACATACATAGCATAAAATGTAATGAAATCATGTACTATAATGTACTAACGAACATAGCAGTATATGATGTGAAAACAGGAAAGCATGAAAGTAACAAGTAGGCACATGTGTTCCACCCCAAAACAGTTTGGAAAACAGTAAAAGAGGGGTCTATGTACTCACTTGAGATTGCTCAGAAGTCCTTGAGTAACAACCAAACAATGCTAGAGATCGCGGATATCAAACGGCACCTAATATAGGTAACTATGTTAATTAACCGGACCTAGATCTGAAGATCGGGTAGCATTAGGGTTTGTAAACCAAACGAGTGTAGAGACTCGTGTCATTTGGTTTAACAAAGCCTACATACTAAATGAAACTTAACCTAATTGTATACGACCCATTACGACCCGTTTAGGAAGCTTATGCTACTTTAACGCGTCGTGCGCGTGAAACGCGTTCGGACCGCCTAACTAGTCCTATGACAAGTGTTATATGCCTAAACATGTTACATAATCAGTTATGTGACAAAAGTTTAGGTTACATATGCTTAATTACCAATTATACATGAAAAGGGTATTCTGGTAATTTACCTAAGGCATATAAACTACCTATCATACAACTACTTAAACGATGTGACCATAGGGTATAACCTCGGAAGGTTATGCCCTATACTAGGGTCACCTAATGTATTTGGTCGGATCCTAATGATCGACCAAACTGGGTCGGGTTCGAAGGTATAGGCGATTTATTAGATCGCCTACCCTACGACCCTAGACAACGTGGTAATCAGTGGGCATAGTCCCAAGGGACTATAACCAACGTGATTACAATCACGTTGCGAAGTTCAAACGAACTTCGCATTGACCATTACTGGTCAACGCTGAAAGTCAAACAAAGTTTGACTTTCTGACTCGAAAAGCAGTAAAATAAGGAAAAGAACGAAATAATACTTACGAAGGGTCCCCGAATGCTAATCCCGATCCAAGAACTCAGGTATGAAACAATGGTTTCAACTTAGAGCTCTCAAAATCAGAATTCTAGTGAGAAATGCAATGGGGGTGGATGGGTATATATAGTTTTCGGTCCACCGTTGAGATCGTTTCTTGGAAAAGGGGAAATGATCTCGTCCGAACACTTGTTGAAAGGTTATGGAGCCACATATGCTCCTAATCTTAGTGACTAAGTAACTTAAAACATGTGGTTAAGGATCAATTGGCTGCAACTTGTGTTTAAAACATTGAATCTGGTCCAGATCACTCACTCGCGTAGCGCGACGGGTAGAGCCTTAGGGCTCGCGCTACGCGACTGCCTCCCAGTTCCAGAATTGTTTCAAACTTGGCAGAAATGGTCCCTGCACGTGTTTAAGCCCTTTTTCGATGCGTTTGAACCCCGTTAACCTCATTTCAAGGCTCTAAAATGAAGTTAAAGTATAGGGAACTCAAAACATACTCAAAAATATGCCGGAGGTTGGTTCGTTTGGCCGTACGAACGCGATGTTCGCTTAATTACGACGGAATGCGCATAAGCGCGAAAAACGATCCAAATGACGCGACGAATGGATTTTTCTTAAGGCGAACACTAAAATATAATGTAGTCATGCTTACATAAATTTTTGGATGTCCAGATGTATTCAGAACGTAAGTTATGCGCGAAAATGCAAACTTGTGCACTTTTTGACACTTTTAGTCCCTGAATGACACAAAAGTTTATTTTAGCACACCGAACCCCTCAAAGCCTATTTCTAAGCTATGTAAAGGATATTTATGGTATGTTTAACTTATGGTCATGATCCGGAATGTCTGTTACAGTTCAAATTGGCATACTTTCGCAGTTTGTCAAGTTTAGTCCCTGTAAGCGAATTAACTTTGATTTCACCACACCAAACCTTCCAAAACTTATATCTAAGTTATGTAATGTTATTTTAGGTATGTTAAACCTATTTCACTATTCCGGAGTGTTTGTTGCATTAAACTGGTTATATTTACGCATTAGTGCGCGTATAACCTTCCAGAAAGCGATTTAGAGTTTGAAATCGAACAAGAATTGATATGTGCAAAATGATACACATATTTTTACAATTCCCAAGTATGAAATATAATATTTCATTGGTTCGGTATTTGTTTGATGGCCGTGAAGGCACAGGTGTTACAATTTCTGCACAGACAGAACATGTGCACAGAGAACACCCTTTTGTCCGAAGGTCTAAACCCTTCAACCCCCAAATGGGCAAGTCCCTCACTGTAGCCATGGATCACTGGTCAAAGGCTTCCTCTTATAGAAGATTCTTTCCCTATAAATAACAGCCTCTTGCCATCCATTCCAGCCATTCCAGATCAACCCAGATTACCCTTGATCTCTGATCTTACTTCTCCTCTCTAGAACTTGCTCCATGCTTGTTCTATTCTCGGCTCACTACAATATTATCTCACTTAACATAGACATTCTGGGTTGAACCCTTCAATCCAGAATTCAAAGTGGATAATAACAAAGTGATCCGCCTCCACGTGCTACAAACGTGGGGGGACCCCACGACCTGCGTTAGGCTAATCGAAACCTTGAACCCTTTTACCCCGGAGATATCGCTACTATCTTTGGTCTATTATTTGTTGCATCAACAAGTTGGCGCCCACCGTGGGGCTTCGCCGCTTACTTTATCTTAAAGACCAGTTGTGTAGCTCCATTTTCTCTTTACATCATGTCTGAAAGCGAGTCTCTCGGTCAGGTAAATCAGGTGCCTAACAACACCGATTTAACACCAAATTGGGGTCGGATCTCACCGGCCCTATCTACACCTCTTTCTACTCCCGGAAGTACTCCACCGGGATATGTTCCCAGAGTTCACTTCTTTCCAAACACAAACCCCATCTCGGTCAGGGGTTACACATACTCAAATTGATGTAATGCATACACCGGAACGCATAGATCTAACACCCGAGTGACTAGCTAGAAATTTCTTACAACTGAGATTTCTTCTCAACTAGCATGTGAGCATAGAAAGGGAAAAAAGGGTGAGAATAAGACTAAATTATGAGGAGTCTAAACCCTCATTATCACCTGGTCGTCCATCTCTTCCTTTTAGCAGCTCACGTTCAGCCACATCTTACCTTGAAGCTGGTCCTAGTATGACAGACCAACCACTCAAGCCCTTTAGCTTTTGGGGAGGCCAAGTCCAACCGTTTTTCCCTTATTTACCTCCCAACCCGTTACAACCGGTGCACCTATGGGGCATAAAACCACTCTTGATCAATTATGGCAGTCACCAGCTTCAAGTGTTCCCCCTCCCATCGCTACTTCGTGAAAACAAGCTATGGCCACCGTGCCTTTGGCTCGAAGGTGCGGTCATGAGCACATCCATGGGAATGCCTTATACAGTAAGCCTTTAAGGCTTTAACCTTATGACACAGATAATGGCTTCAGAAAGCCTTTAAGGATTTAACCTTATGCCCTAGCCGATGACACAGATGATGGCACAATTTCCTTTGCAGCACGTGAAAGCTGGATGATGACACAGAAAGCCTTCAAGGCTTTAACCTTAACTTCATCAACCAAGTGCCAACCACTCACCAGGGTACCTCAAACGATAATCCAGCTTCAAGGGTAATAAAATACCCCTCAAAACCTTACAAGCCCAATATCTTGCTTCAATAAATTGTTGAGTACAAGTTTCAAACCCAGATAAAGATGCCATCACGGTACTGAAGACTACTTCCAAATCTTCGCCGGGACTACAAGAATAAAAAAATGACCCAACTCCGAATGTTGTCTCATGTTCAGGCAAACCCTTGAAGGGTCTTCGCGCATATGGTTCAATGACCTTCCTGGACGAAGCGTTCAGACCTTTAACGATCTTAGCAAAAGTTCCCTATAAAAACATAGGTATGTCAAGGACGCCATGATAATCTTCCAGATCAAACAACATGAGGATGAAAGTCTCAGAGACTTCATCGAAAGTTACAAGAAGGAAGGTTTAACTTACGCCGATGAAAAGGTTAGGGTTGCAGGGTTCATGAATGCTATAAATTCCAAATATCTCACAAGAGACTTCAATAAATGCCTGCCCAAAACCCTTGAAGAAACACTCGAAAGGGCTGAAGCCCACATTCGAGGAGAATAAGCTGAAGACATCAAAGAAAAAAGAGAGAGAACTCTTAACTGGAGCTTCCAGTATGGCTCTTATGAAAAATGGTTAAAAGGTTCGGATTCCTGAAGGCCGGAACCCTCCAAGCCGAGAAAAAACCATAAACTTTACAGCCTTAACCAAGACTCCGCAAGAGATCTTGGCAACCGAAGAGGTAAAACACAGCTTCCACCCTCCTCAACCTTTGCCAAAAAACAAAAGATTAGAAAAATCAAGCCAGTATTGTGAGTTTCACGAATAGAAAGGTCACCATACCAATAATTGCTTCCAACCCAAAAAGAGTATCGAAAAAGCCGTCAAGTCCGAATTGGCTTACTTGGTTAAAGGGGTCAAGGACAAAATGGTTGAAGAATAAAAGTAGGAAGTGAGCATGGTCGACCTAGAAAACAAAGCTTTAACCCTCTCAGCTGATGAAAAGCTTGAAACGCTTTAATCCTCTCAGCGACGATGAGCGTTCAAAGCTTCAACAGTCTGAAGGTATCGCAGATATACCTATCAAGCCTTTAGGCCAAATAACCCATTATGTTTGTTCAACGAGAGAACAAAGTGATGAACCGAACAACTCACTTTTGCGGTGATCAATATCCCTTCCAACTATGATATCATCATAGGAATGCCAGGGCAAGGTGTGTTCGGAATGGCAGTTTTAGTTGGTCAAGGCACTGTGAAGTTTTCCACTGAAAAAGGGATCACAACCCTTCAACCTACCCAAGAAGCTTTTGTGGTTGAAGGGGAAAGCTCAAGAAAGGACGAAGACGATGAACAAGGGTTGAACATAAACCCAAAATATCGTCAACAGGGGATAAGGGTAAACACTAACCTTTCCAATGAAACCCTCTCATACCTTGAAAAGTTGCTCTTGCACTACGTCTTTGCTTAGTGCCCGGAAGATATGACCGGCATCCCCCGTAGCATTATTGAAATATGAATTATGGATCCCATCTGATAATAAGCCCATTATACAAAAGATAGAAAAGCTTGTTCTAACCAAAATCCTTGGAGAGGTTAAGTATCAATCATGGGTGGCCAATCCGTAATGGTTCGAAAACTCGAAAAGTTTTGAAGAATGTATATCGATTTTAAAGACTTGAACAAAGCATGCCCAAAGGATTGCTACTCGCTGCCCCAGATAGACCTCAAGGTTAACTCGCTCACAGGCTTCCCGTCCAAGTTTCTTCTTGACACCTAAAAGGGTTACCATCAGATCCTAATAAAAATAAAAAATAAAAAACTACATTCCACACTGATAAAGATATATCTTGCTATCAAAAAATGCCTTTTGGTTTAAGAAATGCAGGTGTCACTTATCAACGTCTGGTTGACAAAGCATTTGCCGGATAAATCGGCAAGAACATTAAAGCTTATTTTGACGATTTGATGATCAAGAGCAAAACGGAATACCAAATGCTCAATGACATACAAGAAACCTTCCAAACCTCGAGAAAGATAAACATGAAAGCTTAATCCAGTCAAGTGCTCATTCCTAGGGCACATCATGGGGAAACAAAGCATAAAAGCCAACCATCAAAGGATGTGCTAACAAGAAAGACTTTCAATGGAAAGCTTACAGCTTTGAAGCATTTTACCTCAAAAGGAAGCCTTCAACCAAATGAAGCAACACTTAGCTTCACTCCCAGCCATTTCGGCTCCAGAAACAGGAGAAACGGCCTCTATCTACCTTTCGATTGCTGAAAATACCATAAGTACGGCTCTAATCATTGAACGAAACAAAGTTCAGATACCCGTTTACTTTTTCAAAACTTCAAAATTAGCAGAAATCAAATATTCTTCTTTGAAAAAAAAAACTTGCTCTAGCCCTAGCCCAAACGGCTAGAAGGCTTCGAAGGTACTTTCAGTAACACCCGATACAAGTGATCATTGACTAACCAATTAAGAATGTGCTTGAAAAACAAGAAAATTTTGGACGATTAGCCAAATGAGTTGTGAAACTAGGTGAACACAAAAACCTATGTCCTGAGAAAAGTTGTCAAAGCTCAAATCTTGGTTGACTTCATCTTATAAGTCCCTAAAGAAGCCATAACAGAAGTTAATACAACTGCAGCTGAACCCTCCAACCCTGATACCTGGAAGCTCTTTACCGACGAAGCTTCCAGCATTGAAGGGTCAGGAGCAGGGCTAGTTCTAATTGATCCTAACGAATTGTAATTCACGTAAGCCCTTCGTCTTGAATTTCAGACTACAAACAACAAAGCTGAGTATGAAGCATTGATTGCTGGGCTCAAGCTTGCAAAATATGGGTGTCAAAAGGCTTCAAGTCTTCACAGACTCGTTGCTTGTTTCAAACCAAATAAATGACAACTACATAGCCAAAGAAATGGGGGTTCAAAAACTTCAAGTCCTTACAGACTCTCTCAAGCTAAGACAATAACAGCTACATAGCAAAAGAACCCAACATGTATTAGTACCGAGAGAAATCAAAGGAATTGATGAACACATTTCAAACATTTTCCATCAAAAAAGTTCCAAGATATCAAAACAAGAAAACTAATGCACTAAGCAAACTTGTATCTCCTACGTTTGCCCACCTCACCAAGAAGGTACTAATTGAGGTGTTAAAAACCTCATCCATCCGAAGACTTGAGGTTCAAGATGTGATCACTAAAAAAGGGCCAAACTGGATGACTCCCATTGAAAGGTTCCTCAAAATGGTGAATTACCTAATGACCAGACTAAGGCTAAAAGGGTTCGTATCAAGTCAAGGCAATATGTGTTACAAGGAGATATCCTTTACAAAAAGGATACCTTGCACCACTACCTCGACGCGTTGGCCCAGAACAAAGCCAATATCTGATCAAAGAGGTTCACGAAGGGATATGTGGAGCTCATTGTGGCCCAAAATCGGTAGTGTCAAAGTTGATGAACCTCGAACACTTTTGGCCTTCCATGCATCGAGATACCTCCGAACAATTGCGAAAGTATGAAGCTTGTCAGTTACATGCTCCGGTACCCAAAAGCCTCAAACATGACCCTGTTCCCATCTCGTCGGCTTGGCTATTTCACAAGTAAAGAATCAACATCGTTGGTCCATCCCCACTAGCCAAATGAGGAGTCAAGCTCTTATTGGTATCCGTGAACTACTTCACCAAGTGGCCAAAAGTAAAACTATTGGCAAAAATCTCAGGGAAACAGTTCATTGATTTCGTTTACGAAAACATAATCTGTCGTTTTGGGCTCTAGGGGTACTAGTCACGAATAACGGGAAGTAGTTTGCCGAGAAGCCTTCTAGCTCCTGGTGTAAGGAGTTCAAAATAACCCAAGTATTCAGCTCGGTAGCTCACCCACAATCCAACGGCCAAGTTAATAGGACAAACAACAACATTGTTGAAAGGATTAAATCTCGATTGGAAAGATACAACAACAACTGGCTCGAATAGCTTCCCAATGTGCTATTGGAAATTCGAACAACCAAGAAAACGAGCCACAAGAAAACACCCTACAGCCCAGTGTTTGGATTAGAGGTTGTATTCCTAGCCGAAATCGGAGTAACAATACAAAGAACACTCGACATCGACCTCGAATCAAATAAGAAAGAGACAATGTTGAATTTGGAACTCCTCGAAGAGGCTCGTGATCAAGCAGCCATACAAAAAGCGAGGTATAAGCAAAACATGGAATTGTATTACAATACACGGGTGAAGCATGAACGTTTCAAGCCTGAGAACCTTGTGCTTCGAAATAATGAGGCCTACAAGAAAGAAAGCCAAGAAAGCTTGGCCCTAAGTAGGAAGGGCCATACAATACCCTTAAAGCCCACAAAGGGGGATCATACAAGCTGGCAGGTCTGCAAGGCAAAAAGCTTCCCCGCCATTGGAATGGCAAAAACCTTAAAAGGTTCCACGTTTAACCAAAACGTGTTACAAACAGTTCCCAAACGTTGTTCTATTCCCCTAGTAATCGAATTACTTTGAAATAAATGAACGACGAATCAAAATTTGTCTTTCTATCCTATAATCAGGTTGAGAACCTAGCAAGAAACTCCATGGCAAGGGCCATGTAAGGGGATGAGCTCCCAGGCCACATCGCTCAATAGGTTCAAGGGTTGAATGGACCTATATAAGGGGTGAGTTCCTAAATCAATACAACTCCATGAGACTTATAGAAATCTTAAAAAGCATGTCTCATAGACGGGTTTGAACAGCCTACACCAAATGTTCCTTAAGCCCTAACATTGGCTTACGAACCAAAAATACTCTAAGTGAATATCATACATAGGATAGCGGTTGTATCTTCTTATTAAAAATATCCTAAGGCTAAGTGACTGCAGCACTGAACCCTTTAAGGTATAAATAACATAAGATGCACCACCCAAAACAAAGACAACATGCAAAATCAATGAAAACGCAAGGGAATAAATAGAACAACATAGCAAGATAAGTTAAAGATAGCAAGGGCCATACTAGCCATCAAACATAAAACATTGTCCACAAGCCTCCAAGGCTTTAACCACCAAGGGATCTAGACGGTTCCTTTAAAATAAAAAGATGTTCAAACAAACAACCCATAACATTGTTCGACATGCTAAGAAAGCTATGAATTAAGGCCTCTTCTTCACTTAGCAACGTCAGGGATGGTAGACTTTGCTGCATCATCCTTCTTCGAACCTCCATCATCTGGGGTCTTTTTAGCCTTCCTCTTTTTCCTCCCTGCTGCACCCGTTGCCTCGGAGGCTTCAAGGCTTGAACCCTTTGAGCCCTCACCACCTTCAGAACACGTTTCCTCGCTATCTCCGAAGCAAGGACGTTTCTTCGAGAGGGACTTCAACACTTCGTTACAAACAGCCTCATTAAGGCCCTTGGGTTTTAGCTCCTGCAAAACAGGCAAAGGTTTACCAAAACACTTGGAGACTTCACCCACATAAGAGTAAATCAAATGCTCTATCTTAAAAACTGTTCCCATAATACTTTGAAGGCTTTGTGTTGAAAAAGAGAAGAGTTTTTCTAAGGCTTCCTAGGTTCACAAATATTTGTAACCAGTAAACAAACCTTGGTGTCTCCCATGAACAAGAAGCTCGATGTACACATCACCCAAGACTTTTTTGAACTCTGACGAATGGAGAAGATAAGTAACCACTTGCTGGAATCCATCCTCAATGAGCCATTTATTATCACTAGTTTCCTGGGCAAATGAAGCCTTTAACCCTTCTTTCTCCTCTAAGAAGGCTCTTTTTCTAAACCTCCAAGGCAGCCTTATCGACCCTGACTTAAACCTTGTCAGCCTCCAAGCGTTTTTCCAACTCAACCATATCAGTCTTGTGCTGGGAAGAAAGCTCATCAATCCTCAACATCAGCTTTTCTCCCTCCCAGCATAACCCTCTGCCTCCTTCTTTAGAGTAGCTAGTGAAGCATTCATCTCATCCCTCTTCTTCGAGAAGACATCATATTCTCACATCCTCTTGCGAAATCGGGATAAACCCTCTGGAAGCAAGGAAACAAGGTTATAAGCACCCATTACCATTTTTCAAAATCATCAGGTTATCATCCATAGATGAGCAAGAACCTCGAACAATAGGAGAATCAAAGTGGGTAAGAACATCCTCACAAACGGATGAAGGCTTGAAGTTGTCACCAACTGTGACCTTCCAATCCGGCACATAAACCTCCCCTGGATTAACATTGGTGGAACCTTCACCACCCTTCCCGGAACCCTTCAAGCTCACAACCTTTTTACCCGCCAAACCACCAAGGGCCGTCCCTTGCCCATTTTTATTTTCCCCAACCCCAACTTCTAAATCATCTGAAGCCTCTATGTCATTACTTAGTTCCACCGGCTCAGAAACCGATGGTTGGTCAACAGTCTTTATCAAACAGCAGCTAGAACGACGAGTAGAGACTTTGGAAGCAACAACTTTGGTGAAACCTTTGACATTTGGAAGGTTCACATAACCTGAACCCTCGAACCTGTGTTCAGCACCTCTGGCAACAACATCTTCACCGGGGGTGGCCTCAGCATCCCCAAACACAACATCAGAGGTATCATCACTCTTGATAAACCATAAGGCAAAACACCATACCCTGATCATACCTCATGAGCACAGGGTCACGATCCGGCATGTCCCACAAGGTGCTCACACCCATCAACACTAAAAAGTGTTCAGGAAAGGGACGAAGCCTTGAAGGACACTTCCTAATGGCTTTTAAACAATCTAGTTCAGACTCAAATGGCTTAAGCTTGTTTAACATAGCATCAGGGTGCCTCCAAACAAGCTTGAAGAAAACAATGGACTCAGAAATCCAGAAAATTCGGTCCTTCCAAGAACCAAGGGTAGTAACCATAGACGAAATTAAACACACATCAACCTGAGATGTTTTAAAGGAAAAACAATCGACGTTCTTGGCTAACTGGAAGAAATAGTGAAACAACAACAACGATGGGTCATACCCTATCACTGGACACAAAACATCAAAGTGTAAAACCCTCGCAAGACCTTAAGGGTGTAACTGACCAAACGACACATGATAATACTCTAAAACATTCAGAACAAAGACCGAAAACGGATGACTCAAGTTGGAAAACTCAGCAATAAAGAGCAATCGAACCAACGGGACACTAATCGATCGATTTGCCAAAACCCAGAGCCACCGGATTAAACTTTAGATCGATCCCCCATTCTTTACAAAAAGCCTCAACTTCCTCTTGAGTGAGACAAGTTGAAGCCTTTAAACCTTCAAGCCTTAAAGCCTATCATATCTACTATCATTCTGAAATTCAAATCTCAAAACTCAAACGCCTTGAAGCCTTTAAGCAATAAAAAGTAATGTGTAAAAGTCAGAAGCATTTGAGCTTACATCCCAAACACCTCTAACTTGGGGGGCTGATGACGGGGGTAGCCCAAATCTCAATAAAATGACTAATATACATAATAGCTTAAAAGGTTAAAAGGTTGAGAGGTTCAATACGCGCAAACTCAGGAGAACAGTAAAAAGGACAAGCACAGTGTCCGGTCACATCAACACTTAACGTCTGAACCATTTCTGCACAGACAGAACATGTGCACAGAGAACACCCTTTTGTCCGCAGGTCTAAACCCTTCAACCCCCAAATGGGCAAGTCCCTCACTGTAGCCACGGATCACTGGTCAAAGGCTTCCTCTTATAGAAGATTCTTTCCCTATAAATAACAGCCTCTTGCCATCCATTCCAGCCATTCCAGATCAACCCAGATTACCCTTGATCTCTGATCTTAATTCTCCTCTCTAGAACTTGCTCCATGCTTGTTCTATTCTCGGCTCACTACAATATTATCTCACTTAACATAGACATTCTGGGTTGAACCCTTCAATCCAGAATTCAAAGTGAATAATAACAAAGTGATCCGCCTCCACGTGCTACAAACGTGGGGGGACCCCACGACCTGCGTTAGGCTAATCGAAACCTTGAACCCTTTTACCCCGGAGATATCGCTACTATCTTTGGTCTATTATTTGTTGCATCAACAGTAATCGTTTAAGAGCTCAACCCATCGTCGTTGCCTCATGTTCAGCTCCTTCTGATTGAGAATATGTTGGAGACTTTTGTGGTCTGTGAAAACCACACACTTCATGCCATAGAGGTAGTGTCTCCAGATTTTGAGAGCAAAAACCACAGCTCCCAACTCAAGATCATGAGTTGTGTAGTTCTTCTCGTGAACTTTCAGCTGTCTTGACGCATAAGCTATTACTTTACCTCATTGCATAAGAACGCAACCAAGGCCTAAGTTGGACGTATCACAATAGACAACAAAATCATTGTTTCCCTCAGGTAGAGATAAAAGAGGAGCATCATAGAGCTTCTGTTTCAGCGTTTGGAACGCTTCTTCTTGCTTAGGTCCCCACTCAAAAGGCTTATTCTTCTGAGTCAAAGCAGTGAGTGGAACCGCGATCTTTGAGAAATTAGAAATGAATCGACGATAATAACCATCAAGACCAAGAAATGATCGAATCTCTGTAGGTGTTGTCGGTGTATTCCAATCCTTAATAGCAGCTATTTTGGATGGATCTACATAAATACCCTGCTCGTTGACTATATGACCCAAAAACTGAACTTCTCTAAGCCAGAATTCACACTTGGAGAATTTAACAAAAAGTTGTTCCTTCTTTAGGAGTTCCAATGTCAAACGAAGGTGTTGCTCGTGATCGGCTCGAGACTTCGAATAAATGAGAATATCGTCGATGAACACAATGATGAACTTGTCTAAATAAAGTTTGTAGACCCTATTCATTAAGTCCATGAAAATGGCTGGAGCATTCGTCAAACCAAAAGGCATGACTGTGAACTCGTAGTGGCCATATCTCATGCGGAATGCAGTTTTGGGAATATCTTCTTCGAGGACACAAAGTTGATGATACCCAGAACGCAGATCGATCTTGGAAAAGCATGATGCACCTTGCAGCTGGTCGAAGAGATCATCAATTCGAGGTAGGGGATATCGATTCTTGATGGTAAGCTTATTAAGCTCACGATAGTCGATACACATTCGAAAAGATCCATCTTTCTTTTCACAAAGAGAACAGGTGCTCCCCAAGGCGAAAAGCTCGGACGGATGAATCCTTTATCAGACAATTCTTGAAGTTGTTTTGATAACTCTTGCATCTCTGACGGTGCAAGACGATAAGGTGCTTTCGCAATCGGGTTGGCATTGGGTACAAAGTCAATATGAAACTCGACTTGACGAACTGGAGGCAAACCAGGCAGTTCATCGGGAAACACCTCTGGGTTGTGACAACCCTCATAATTCCATGTATCCATACAATTTATTAATGATAATTAAAGTGCTTGATGACTGTGTTGAATCACTTAACTGCTTTCTGATTACTGTGTTATACTTACATGTGCTTGTTAACATACTAGTAGTGTACAGAAAAGTTACTAACTAGCCCGGTATGCTTTCCTGAGTGTTGAAAATTAAAAAAATGTTACAAAAATATATATATAGGACACTTTGCGGATTAATTAAGCACTTTAACGGAACAGTATCAGACCGAACAACCGGACATTACCCGGAACACCAAAATATTGCTAAAAGGATTGTTTCTATTTTTCTAAGCTAGTTAGGGTCCCCGAACACCCTAACACACTATATATTTAATAACACACCATAAACCACTAATTATTCCAATTACTTCCTAACTAGATAGTAACTAAACAATTGAAACCCAACCCTATACCCCCCCCCTTGGCGACGGTCACCATGGGTGTCCCCACCCATGGATTTGTTTAATATTTTATTTGATATTGTTGGTAATTAAGAAACATGTTACACAAAGGTTAAAGGTGATGATGGGTTATAAAATGGCACAAGGGATCTTAACACTTCATTCTCTACACATCAAACCACAAACACTTCTCTCCTCCTCTCCTTGTGTGTTCGGCCGACCCCAAGCACAACCATCACCACCATCACTTGATCAACTTCAATCATTTTAAGAGCATCCAAGGGTGTTAGTGATCATACAAACAAGCTCGGTGTGTTCGGAAGCTCAAGGACCACTCTCATCTTCTTTTATCCACCACTTTTCTACACTTGAACCCCCTAGCCTTGAGCTAGTAGTAAGAACTTAGATCCTTGCATTTTATATCTTGTTTAAGTGGTTAATGAAGTATAATGATCAAAATCATAAGAACTTTAATGAATCTTATGAAGAAGTCTTGAACATAAACTAACTTAGTAATAAAGCATGGATAAAAGATGAACAAATCATGATATTTAAATGTTGTGATGCTTGTTGGTTGTTGTTACTCATGTAGTTGATATGGATCATCCTATGGTCTTGCTAGATCATGATTAAAAACATGAACTAGCAAGACGAGAAAGATAAAATGTTGTAGGATGATGGAATCATCCACACATAAACTATGACCTTGAATAAATGAATGTTTTCTTGAAAAATAAAGATCAAAGTAGGTTATAATCCTGTAGATCTAAAGATCCATGAGTGGTTTTTCGTAAGAACCAAGTGAAAAGTATGAGTTTCGTTAAAACTTGGATCTTACATACACTTAACACATTTTTGGTGGATAAACAAGTGTAGAAACACTTGTGTAACTAGAAACTTTCATGAAGAAATATTTTTTTAGAAAATATGGTGGAAGTTGTAAACACTTAAACTCTTTAAAAATAAAGTTTTTAAAGAACTAATCACATTCTAAAAGGTAACAAGACTTACTAAGTATGCTAGTAAGTTACTACATATTTTTATAAATTTTCAAGTTCATGAGTTTATAGTTTATGCTTGTTTTTGACAAGTTCGGTAAGTAAAGGTTAAATATTGTTGATTGGTGATTGTTGAATGATGTTTACAAAAGAAAATGATATGCTGATAAGCATGGACACCGCCATTTACAAAGGAAACTCTGGCGAAATTTTCTAAAAATCCGACACTTAGGAAATATTCTTCTAACAAGTGTTTACAAATATATTCTTAACTTTGTTTTCAATATAAACTTCGCCATAATTTTTGTAACAAAATACAAAGTATCGGAGGTTGATTTTTACAAGTAAAATGGATAAATATATATTTAGAATATATATATATATTTTTTATATTAGGACACTTGTGTGGATACTTGTTTATTTTGTGAGATAGTTATATTATTTTAGGGTAAGATAATGTAACTTAACAATATAACTCGACATTTGAATTGTGTGGTATGTGATAGAAGTAATGAGTAAATAAACCGTGCGTAGGATACGTGATATGCATGCATGAGAAATTGATTGTTATCTGTACTTTATTAGGACGTGCTTGATTTCTGATTATTAGAGTAACTAATCTAACCGAGCAAACCAATGTGAGTTCACACCCTTACTAAGGCATGGGATTCCCGGTGGTTGGGAATGGGATTAAACAGCTGAGACGGAACTTGTACTTTCACCACTACTAGACTACTTACCTCCGTCCTCGGATTGGGAAGGACGCCAGCGTTAAACCTACGTATTCACTACGTACCACTGTCCTCGGATTGGGAAGGGCACCAGTGCTAAACCTACGTACTCACTACGTACCACTGTCCTCGGATTGGGAAGGACACCAGCGCTAAACCTACATATTTAATATGTACCTCTGTCCTCGGATTGGGAAGGACACATATATATACATCTAGTCTAGTGGTTTACAACATGGGGTAGCCCCCACCGTTTATGGTTTGGGAAAATAAGGAAAGTTGATTTAACCTGCAGTTGCAAACAAACTCATAGTTCTTGAAAAACTACTTTATAACGAACACCTACTGTGAACTCGCTCAACTTTGTTGTTGATTTGTTGTTACATGCCTTACAGGTTGCTAGATGCTTATGGAGCTTGCACGAGGAGGAGGTCGTTGTGGGATATGGACTGTCATATCCCGTGCTTAACATTTGAACTTTATGAACTTATTGAACTTATGTTTTGGGTTTTACCTTTAATGCTTCCGCTGTTTAATTTGAACTTGGTTAACTAGCTTTTGGTCACCAATTGTATTGTGGTTGGTTTAATTTACTTAATTACGTTGTTCAATATGATTGGTGGCTCGATCCTGGTCATGTCACGCCTCCAAGCGGTGATACCCCGCGTGTGGATTTTGGGGGTGTGACAGATTGGTATCAGAGTCATTGGTTATAGTGAACTTGGTTTTTAAAAAAGGGGAAAAGCTTTTTGATAAAACCAGACTATAACCTGTACAGTGCTCAAACGATCCACAACGACGCTTCGCTCCACGTGCAAGACTCAACACTATAGGTAATATGGTTTATGTTTGTATTGCCTACCTGCTAGTAGCGCATTTGATCATGACATGCTTAGTTAGCGTAACAACTTTTGCTTGAAACCCTGTGTGTTTGCTCTCTTCTGTCACTCCACACTTACGCACTTTCGCGACACCACTTCTTACTTGTGTTTCCTTCGATGTGAAGATCATGAGTGGACGCCTGAACTTGACTCAAGCCCAGCTGACGGCTCCAATCAACGAATGAGTTGCTGAGACACTCGCAACAGTTCTAGCAGGAGGTATAACCTGCCATTTCAACCTATCCTAGGACGATTAGATCCTACTCTCGCGAACCAACTCTTGTGCTTAACCTTGTCTTTTATTCTCGCGCAACAGGTCAACATGCTCAGCCTCCTGTGTGCACGTTCAAAACATTCATGGATTGCCGACCTAGTACTTTCAGCGGCACAGAAGGAGTTGTAGGCCTTCTTCACTGGTTCGAGAAGCTTGAGTCTGTTATTGAGATGTGTGAATGCCCTGAAGATCGTAGGGTGAAATTTGCTACTGGAACGCTTGAAGGTGCTGCGTTAACCTGGTGGAAAGCATAGGTTCAACTGCTAGGGCTGGCGGTTGCTAATGCCACCCCATGGAACGATTTCAAAGAACTGATCAAAGAAGAGTATTGTAGTCGTGATGACATCCACAAGCTAGAGGTAGAATTTTTCAATCTGAAGATGACGGGGTCTCAAATCGAGGCATACACAAAGAGGTCGAACGAATTAGCTATCCTGTTTCCCACTATGGTGGATCCTCCTATTAAGCGTATCGAGTTGTACCTTAAGGGTTTAGTACCAGAAATTCAAAGCCATGTGACCTCAGCTAATCTTGGCACCATTCAGCAAATCATCAAGTTGGCTCATCGTCTCACTGATCAGGCAGTTGAGCAGAACAAGCCGCCCAAGCGTATTAGCGCTACTACTACTGATGCCCCTAGTGATAACAAGCGAAAGTGGGATGGAAATTCGGGCAAAGGTTCTACTTTAGTTCAGTCTCAGTCCCAACAGCGAAAGACAGATGAGTACAGGAGCCCCAGTCAGCATTCTTCTGGGAATCAAGGTCAGGGTGGATACAGGGGAAATCACCCTAAGTGCAATCGATGTAATTTGCACCATAGCGGGACGTGCAACAAGGGTCGTTGTTAAAGATGTAACAAGCCTGGACATGAAGCTAAAGATTGCAGGAGCTCACATCCTGCGAATCAGAATCGACAACAGCAGCCACAAGCTCCCCAGAACCAACATCAACACCAGCAGGGTAATAAGGGATGCTTCCAGTGCGGTGCTGAGGATCACTTCAAGAGGCACTGTTCACAGCTGAATCAGAATCAGAACAACAACCAAGGAAACGGGAACAACAATGGAGGCAACAATGGAGGCAACAACGGGGGTAACAATAATGGCAATGGTGCCAGGGGACGTGTGTTCGTGCTGGGGCAGGGTGATGCAAGGAACGATCCCAACGTTGTGATGGGTAAGTTTCTTCTGGATGATTTCTTTGTTACTGTTTTATTTGATTCGGGTGCCGATACTAGTTATGTGTCCTTAAAATCTAGCCAAATGCTTAAGCGCACTCCAACACTCATGAACACCAAACACACGGTAGAACTAGCTAACGGTAAAAGTCTTGAAGCCACACACATAGTTAAGGGTTGTAACCTCGTCTTAGCTGGTTAGACCTTCTCTATCGATCTTATTCCTATCGTTCTGGGTATTTTCGACATTGTTATTGGGATGGATTGGCTATCCCAACATCAAGCGGAGATTATTTGCAACGAGAAGATTGTCTGCATCCCTCGTTCTGGTAAAGAACCCCTCATGATTCATGGCGACAAGAGTGGTGCTATCGTAGGCATTGTCTCTTTCCTTAAGGCCCAGAAGTGTTTGCGAAAGGGCCACACTGCCATTCTAGCACTCGTTACTGACACATCAACGGAAGAGAAGAGAATTGAAGACATTCCTATTGTGCGCGATTTTCCTGAGGTATTTCCTGAGGAATTACCTGGTCTTCCGCCTCATCGTCAAGTTGAATTTCAAATCGAGCTAGCTCCTGGAGCAGCGCCCATAACTCGAGCACCCTATCGTCTAGCTCCATCAGAACTTGAAGAACTGTCCACACAACTACAAGAACTCTTGGAAAAGGGTTTCATACGTCCTAGCTCTTCGCCTTGGGGAGCTTCGGTGTTATTCGTGAAAAAGAAAGACGGTACCTTCAGAATGTGTATTAACTACCACGAACTCAACAAGGTGACCGTGAAGAATCGTTATCCTCTTCCACGCATTGATGACTTATTCGACCAGTTGCAAGGGTTGAGTTTCTATTCCAAGATTGACTTAAGGTCAGGTTACCATCAACTGAGAGTCCGAGACGAGGATATCTCTAAAACAGCATTCAGGACTCGTTATAGGCATTACTAGTTTCTGGTTATGCCATTCGGATTAACGAATGCACCTGCGGTCTTCATGGATCTCATGAACCAAGTGTGCAAACCTTACCTGGATAAGTTCGTCATAGTTTTCATCGACGATATCCTGATCTACTCGAAGGGTCAGGAGGAACACGAGCAGCATCTACGACTTATGCTGGAACTTCTTCGAGCAGAGCAACTGTATGCTAAATTTTCGAAATGTGACTTATGGCTTCGCGAAGTCCACTTTCTAGGCCATGTGGTAAACAAGGATGGGATTCATGTGGATCCATCCAAGGTTGACTCGATCAAGAACTGGCCTGCACCCCGTACACCAACAGAAATCCGCCAATTCTTGGGTTTGGCAGGATATTACAGAAGGTTTATCAAGGATTTCTCAAAAATTGCGCAACCTCTCACTTCACTAACTCAGAAAGGTGTCACCTATCGTTGGGGTGATGCACAGGAATCCGCATTTCAGCACTTAAAAGGCAGACTTTGTAGCGCGCCTATCCTCTCATTGCCTGAAGGAACAAATGATTTTGTGGTTTATTGCGACGCTTCCATTCAAGGACTTGGTTGCATATTGATGCAACGTGACAAGGGCATTGCCTACGCATCGCGCCAACTTAAAGTTCATGAAAGGAACTACACTACGCATGACTTGGAATTGGGAGCAGTTGTTTTCGCACTTAAGATATGGAGACATTACCTGTACGGTACCAAGTGCACCATTTACACCGATCACCGGAGTCTCGAGCATATCTTCAAGCAAAAGAAGTTAAACATGCGACAACGCCAATGGGTCGAACTCTTGAATGATTACGAATGTGCGATCAAGTACCATCCGGGCAAAGCCAATGTTGTGGTCGATGCCCTCAGTCGAAAGGATACTATACCTAAGCGTGTACGTGCGTTACAGCTTACCATTCACTCTAGTCTTCCCGCTCAAATCCGTGATGCTCAGGTTGAAGCGTTGAAAGCAGAAAACATCAGGGCTGAGTCCCTGTGAGGGTCGAGGCAGCGGTTAGAACAAAAGGAAGACGACGCCTACTATGTAAACGTGCGCATCTGGGTTCCACTTTACGGAAACTTACGCGAGCTTGTGATGGATGAAGCGCACAAGTCTCGTTACTCAGTACATCCTGGTTCGGATAAAATGTACCATGATCTCAAGACTACATACTGGTGGCCTAGCATGAAAGCCCACATAGAAACCTATGTCAGCAAATGCTTGACTTGTGCCAGGGTCAAGGTCGAGTACCAGAAACCATCAGGCCTACTTCAACAACCAGAGATCCCGAAATGGAAATGGGAGCAAATTTCCATGGATTTCGTTACTGGCCTGCCTAGATCTCAGCGCGGAAATGATACCATTTGGGTGATCGTGGATCGATTAACTAAGTCTGCACAATTCTTGGCTATCAATGAAACCGACAAGTTTTCTACTCTAGCAGACATCTACCTAAAGGAAGTAGTATCAAGGCACGGCGTGCCAACCTCCATCATTTATGATCGTGACTCACGTTTTACATCTGAATTGTGGCAAGCTATGCACAAGTCCTTTGGCTCGTGATTAGACATGAGCACGGCATATCATCCACAGACGGATGGGCAATCTGAACGCACCATCCAAACCCTTGAAGACATGCTTAGGGCATGTGTAATCGACTTTGGTAATGGCTGGGAAAAACACCTCCCGTTAGTGGAGTTCTCGTATAACAACAGTTACCACACCAGCATCCAAGCCGCTCCGTTTGAGGCATTGTACGGACGTAAATGCCGATCACCTCTTTGTTGGGCAGAGGTTGGCGACAGTCAAATCACTGGCCCAGAACTTGTAGTAGATACAACCGAGAGGATTTCCCAGATACGACAATGAATGGCGGCAGCTCGTGACCGTCAGAAAAGCTATGCTGATAAGCGAAGAAAGCCACTCGAGTTCCAGGTTGGGGATCGGGTGCTACTCAAAGTCTCACCTTGGAAAGGTGTAGTTCGTTTTGGCAAACAAGGCAAACTCAATCCGCGTTATGTCGGACCGTTCGAAATCGTTGAGAAAATTGGCAAGGTCACCTACAAGCTGAATCTACCGGCAGAACTCAGCGGAGTTCACAATGTTTTCCATGTGTCGAATCTGAAGAAATGTATGTCAGATGAGTCCCTCATAGTTCCTTTCAAGAAAATCACTATCGACGACCAGCTGCGATTCGTCGAGGAACAAGTAGAGATTACTGATCGAGATGTTAAGATTCTCAAGCGTACCAGAATACCTCTTGTTCGAGTTTGTTGGAATTCTCGTCGTGGCCCAGAGTATACCTGGGAACGAGAAGACCAAATGAAACTCAAGTACCCCCAGCTGTTTAAGAAAAGTGCAACCACTACTGAGGCTGAAGCTACTACAGAATTTCGGGACGAAATTCCAAACCAACGGAGGGATGATGTAACACCCTAGGAAAACCAGGAAACCACGCAACTTAACTAGCTTCCTCAGTAACCATGTGCAAAATTTCGGGACGAAATTTTCTTAACAGGGGGAGAATGTGACAACCCTCATAATTCCATGTATCCGTACAATTTATTAATGATAATTAAAGTGCTTGATGACTGTGCTGAATCACTTAACTGCTTTCTGATTACTGTGTTATACTTACATGTGCTTGTTAACATACTAGTAGTGTACATAAAAGTTACTAAATAGCCCGGTATGCTTTCCTGAGTGTTGAAAATTAAAAAAATGTTACAAAAATACATATATAGGACACTTTACGGATTAATTAAGCACTTTAACGGAACAGTATCAGACCGAACAACCGGACATTACACGGAACACCAAAATAATGCTAGAAGCATTGTTTCTATTTTTCTAAGCTAGTTAGGGTCCCCGAACACCCTAGCACACTATATATTTAATAACACACCATAAACCACTAATTATTCCAATTACTTCCTAACTAGATAGTAACTAAACAATTGAAACCCAACCCTATAGCCCCCCCCCCCCCCTTGGCGACGGTCACCATGGGTGTCCCCACCCATGGATTTGTTTAATATTTTATTTGATATTGTTGGTAATTAAGAAACATGTTACACAAAGGTTAAAGGTGATGATGGGTTATAAAATGGCACAAGGGATCTTAACACTTCATTCTCTACACATCAAACCACAAACACTTCTCTCCTCCTCTCCTTGTGTGTTCGGCCGACCCCAAGCACAACCATCACCACCATCACTTGATCAACTTCAATCATTTTAAGAGCATCCAAGGGTGTTAGTGATCATATAAACAAGCTCGGTGTGTTCGGAAGCTCAAGGACCACTCTCATCTTCTTTTATCCACCACTTTTCTACACTTGAACCCCCCAGCCTTGAGCTAGTGGTAAGAACTTAGATCCTTGCATTTTATATCTTGTTTAAGTGGTTAATGAAGTATAATGATCAAAATGATAAGAACTTTAATGAATCTTATAAAGAAGTCTTGAACATAAACTAACTTAGTAATAAAGCATGGATAAAAGATGAAGAAATCATGATATTCATATGTTGTGATGCTTGTTGGTTGTTGTTACTCATGTAGTTGATATGGATCATCCTATGGTCTTGCTAGATCATGATTAAAAACATGAACTAGCAAGATGAGAAAGATAAAATGTTGTAGGATGATGGAATCATCCACACATAAACTATGAACTTGAATAAATGAATGTTTTCTTGAAAAATAAAGATCAAAGTAGGTTATAATCTTGTAGATCTAAAGATCCATGAGTGGTTTTTCGTAAGAACCAAGTGAAAAGTATGAGTTTCGTTAAAACTTGGATCTTACATACACTTAACACATTTTTGGTGGATAAACAAGTGTAGAAACACTTGTGTAACTAGAAACTTTCATGAAGAAATATTTTTTTAGAAAATATGGTGGAAGTTGTAAACACTTAAACTCTTTAAAAATAAATTTTTTAAAGAACTAATCACATTCTAAAAGGTAACAAGACTTACTAAGTATGCTAGTAAGTTACTACATATTTTTATAAATTTTCAAGTTCATGAGTTTATAGTTTATGCTTGTTTTTGACAAGTTCGGTAAGTAGAGGTTGAATATTGTTGATTGGTGATTGTTGAATGATGTTTACAAAAGAAAATGATATGCTGATAAGCATGGACACCTCCATTTACAAAGGAAACTCTGGCGAAATTTTCTAAAAATCCGACACTTAGGAAATATTCTTCTAACAAGTGTTTACGAATATATTCTTAACTTTGTTTTCAATATAAACTTCGCCATAATTTTTGTAACAAAATACAAAGTATCGGAGGTTGATTTTTACAAGTAAAATGGATAAATATATATTTAGAATATATATATTTTATATTAGGACACTTGTATGGATACTTGTTTATTTTGTGAGATAGTTATATTATTTTAGAGTAAGATAATGTAACTTAACAATATAACTCGACATTTGAATTGTGTGGTATGTGATAGAAGTAATGAGTAAATAAACCGTGCGTAGGATACGTGATATGCATGCATGAGAAATTGATTGTTATCTGTACTTTATTAGGACGTGCTTGATTTCTGATTATTAGAGTAACTAATCTAACCGAGCAAACCAAGGTTAGTTCACACCCTTACTAAGGCATGGGATTCCCGGTGGTTGGGAATGGTGTTAGTGCATTCATCTGTCGACTTCGTCTTGTATCGAGTCTTGTGCGTAGAATGTTAAATCAGTGCACGTAGTTCGAGATATAGAGGTTTCGCTTGAATGAATAGGTTTCGCTTGAAAGAGAGTAGGTCAGTTTCAAGCGAAAGCAACCAAGGAGGTTTCGCTTGAACTGAGTCTTGTCACTTTCAAGCGAAACATAGTGCCTATATATAGTTCTTCAAGCAATCTCATTTGGAGTGTGTGTGATTTTGGATACCGAGGTGCTGCCGGTTTATCCTTTGATTGTACAAGCTGTAATATCAATCAGAAACGTGTTTAAAAGGAATTGCTAGCTGTGTCTACATCAGTTTCTTGTTTTCCGCACCTGAAACGGATTAAAACTTCTCTGAACGACTCGTTCGAGTCAGTACACGATCCTACAAGTGGTATCAGAGCTCAGAAGGAGGAGTTCTTACCGATTCAGCTCGAAATTTATGTTTTCTACCCCTTCTTTTCAGAATTTACAAGTTTTTACAGTTAAAATTGGATCAATTTTTCACGGATTGTGTAAAACTGCATTTTGATAAACCCTTGAAAGTTTCATAGCTAAATTCAAAGTAAAAATAGATAATATGGGCTTCGGTTGTGTTTTCGCTTGAACAATCATTTGAGGTTTCGCTTCAAATTGTTCTAAGTTCACTTGAAATTTGTGGTTTCGCTTCAAACTGTTCTAAGTTCGCTTGAAAGTTAAGGTTTCGCTTCAAATTGTTCTAAGTTCGCTTCAGGTTTCGCTTGAACATTCAATCAGGTTTCGCTTGAACATTCCATCAGGTTTCGCTTGAAAGATTGTGTTCATTTCAAGCGAACAAGGTCATTTCGCTTGAAATAGTAAGTCTCGCTTGAAAAATCTGGTAGTTCGCTTCAGCTGGTTTTTGCTTGAAAGTTGCTTAGGTATCTCGCTTGAAAGTGTTGTTTTTGAAAAACGTGTTGCAGAAACATGGATTCTGAATTTTACAATGCATTTGCTTCAACCCCGATTACTCCGACTACCATTGCTAAGAATATGAACATGGAAAATGAAACCGGAACAATGCAAAAACCTCCGAAACTTATGGGAATGGAAGAGTATCATGTATGGAAGAATCGTTTTGAGAATTGGGTCCAGGAAAATCATCTAAGAGCTTGGGAAAGTATTGAAACAGCATACATCAGACCACAGACTGCTATGAATGTTGATAAAATTATCTCGGAGTTTTCAGACTTAGAGAGAGAAAGTTATAAAGGAGAGAAAATGATGATAAGTCTGTTGCAGCAAGCTATCACAGAGGATATATTTGTTTTGCTTCAGCATGATGGAAATGCGTTTTCGATCTGGAAAGCTCTTGAGAAGAAATTTGAAGGAAGTACAGAGATGTTACAAAGTAAAGCAGCATTACTGAAAAAGGAGTTTGAGTTGTTTACGAGCATGCCTAGCGAGACTACAAAGACTCTCTTTGAGAGATACTGCCATCTTGTGCGCACCATGTCTCAATTGAAGATTACTAAAACTCCAGCAGAATGGGTGGAAAAGCTAGCTGACGCTTTACCGCAGAAAGAATGGGGTACATATCTCATGATTCTGAAGAATTCTGGACAGTTTAGCAAATTGTCGATTGGTCAGTTTATTGAAAAACTGGAGGCACAGGATCTTGAACAGCAGAAAATTGCAAGAATGAACAGTTCAAACCATCAACAAGACATCAAACTGTACTACAAGGGAAATGTTCAAACTGTTGAAGCAAGTCCAAAGATCCAAACTGCGTTTAGTGTAGGAAATCAATCTGGAACAGGCATTCAAAGTTCAGTTAACACTAGTGGGTTTTCAAGTGTTAATCCTCTAAGTGTTCAAAGTGCGAGTGTTGGTAATGGGCATATGATTCAGTGCAATGTGGTATTGCATCTTCAAAATGGTCAAAACTTTTCTGAAGAAGTTGTGAAAAATCATATGGGTCTATTAGTTACTGCATTGGAATCTTATGAAGGGTTGATTGCTGGAAAGATTGGTAATCCGATGTTAACAAAGGAAGATTACGATCAAATAGATGCAGAAGAGTTGGAACTTATGGATATAAAATGGGCTTTGGCGAGTGTTCTGAGAAGAGCTGAAAAGTTTAAAATGATTAGAGGACGAAATGACTTTTTGGATGCTCATCTTTCGGCTTTAGGTTTTGATAAATCTAAAGTAACTTGTTTTAAATGCAGGGAGAAAGGTCACTTCAAAAGAGAGTGCAAGAATCAGGAGCCTAGTGGAGCAAAGAATCCTTTTGGAAAAGATGATTGTTATAAGAAGTCCATATATCAACAAATCACTTATCAACCGCATCAACAAAAGGATTCTCATACAGCACATGGAAAAATGATCGAAGATGCAAACAAGAGAGCTTACTATGGCATCATTGATCAAGATGACGAGAAAGTGGCTGAAGGTTTTAGCTGGGATAAGTATATTCCAGCTGATCCCAATGTTAAAGCTTTTATTGCTCAGATTATTAAAAAACCAGAATTGGTGAAAGAATGGATGGCTGTGTTATCTGATGATGAAGAAAAAGATGAAGAATCTGTTTCCTCTGTAAACAGTTCAACAGATAACAGTGATGATGAAGAAATTGAACAGATAAACCTTGGAAAAACTCATTTATCTTCTGACAGATTTGAATTTTATTTTGCAGATAAATTGAAGAAACTCAAAGAGAGAAAAGCTGCAAAAGAATTGAAGGAAGTCAAAGTGATTGAGAAGATAGTGGAAGTGGAAAAGGTAGTTGAAGTTGAGAAGATTGTGGAGGTAGAGAAGATTGTTGAAGTCACAAAACCATGTCTTACATGTTCAGTATCTTGCAAACAATGTGAAGAAAAAGACGAGAGGTTTAGTGAATCAGAGAAGATGAAAGAAAAATTGTTGTTTGATGTGAAAATTTTGAAAGAATCATACGATGTATTAAACAGAACAGTGAATAGTTTGCAGAAAACTAATTCAGAAAGAGAAGCTGCTTTGAAGATGTTGAATGCAACAATGACGTCGAAGCAGAAAGAGATAAATTTTTACATTGAAGAATGTGCGAAATGGAAGAAAGAGTTGGATAGTGAAGCAGCCGAGAATGAAAGAATCAGACGATTGCTGCGAAGTTATACAAGTTGTGATTACATAATTGATAGAATTTATCCTACTGTTACAGGTTTTGAGGCGTTTAAAGACGAAGATAAGAAGTCAAAGAAGAAAACGGATACTGGTAAGAAACAGAGTGTATGTTATAACAAGTGTCCGCCTCCAATTTGGGAAGGGTATTCGCCTAGAAAACCAAATGAGGAACAAGTCCAAAAAGCAGTAAATCTAAAGTTAAAGTCCGAGTTAACCGATGTATTACCAGAAAACATTGACGTCACGTTTACAGCGTCCGACACAGATCATGTGTTGGATAAGGATGAGGAGTCAGAGTCAAAGTCCGAGTCCGAAAGTTCGTGTTTGTCGGTCGGGAAATCGAGTTCGTCTGGAAAGAGTTCAAAATTGTCGGAAAAACGGGTTTATAGTAAAGAATTTTTGTTGTCAAAATCTAATTTGAATGACGAAACATTTGAAGTTGCTTATACTTTGAATGATTCTGACAAATTATATTTTGATAAAGAGTTTCCAATAAGAAGTGTTCGTTTTGACATGATCAAAAAGGTTTTTAAAATGATAGAAATCAATATTTCTGAAATAAAAGATTTAAATCTTACTCGAAAATTTAAAAAATACACTTCAAGAGTTCAAAAGCGTTTAAACAAGAAAATGAATTACAATTCTGGTTCTGGTTTTGAAAAGAAACCAAACTATAATGGTAAATTCAAAAAGAAAGGTCTTGGTTTTATACCACCAGAAAATTATAATAATGAGAAAATTTCTAAAAATACAAAATTTGTTTCAGGTCCGTCTGCTGAAGAAGAAAAGAAGAGCTCATTTTGGAGACAAACAAATCAAGAATTTTTTGCTGAAAAGAAGATTGAAGCTCATCAGAGGAGAGAGACTAGAACCTGTTTTAGATGCAATGAAGTTGGTCACATTGCATGGAACTGTCCCAGAGCAACTAAAACAAAACAGGGAGTCTCAGATAAACTAAAAGAAGTAGTTATTGATAAAACCGAACCACCAATTGAGAAATTTAAAGTGTTTAAAAATTCTACATATGAAGTTGGTGAATGTTCAAAAAGGTTTTACAGGAGAAGTGTGAAGCTTGACAACCAAAAATGGGTTGTTAAGAAATCTGAGGAGAAATCTGGTGATGAATCTGATTCCATAAAATCAGAGGAGCCACAATTTGATGAGAGTGATGAAAACTCAGTTCCTTTAATGGATGATGAGAACTTTCCACCATTGAGGACTGAGAATTTTAAACAAAAGATTGGGAGGATTGAAATCTCAAATCAGTTTTATTCTGAGAAGGATAATTTTGATGTTGAGAAAGAATTTAATGGAAATGTGAAGAAAATTTTCAGAAAGATGTCGATGGGAAGGTGAAAGGGGTTAAATATTTTTATGCTACAAAGAAAGCAACTTACACCCCAACTAAATCTGAATTGAAAACACCCAAGGCTGGTCAGGCTTGGGTGGATATTTTCTTTGCTTGAAAAACCTAACTTGCCGGAGATCCCAAGTTTGTAATCGTGGATCAGGAATCGGCATCCTTCTTGATAATTGATTTTTTAAATGAATTTTATAATGGTTAAATTTTTACAGGTTAAGTGTGACTTGCCGGAGCTTCCAGGTTGGTAAGTGCGAAGCAGGAATCGGCATCTTGATTGGTAAATTGGTTTGTGTAGATGATTTATTCCTACATGTAGTTAAATGTTTTGATCATACTTACAAGTGGTAAGAGGTTGGATATTACAAAGTGATTCGTCAAGGTCATTAGTTTGAACTTGATGTAATCCTGATACGTATGATTGAATGAACAATATGATAAACCAATCCCTACAAGTGGTTTTTATCAAACTTACAAGTGGTAAAAACAAACTTATTTTCCGGAAAAATCATTTTGATTAAAACAAACTTAAGTGTTTTGAAATCATAATGAGAAAATGGTTTGTTGAAAGGGGGAGTTCTGATTGTTTATGCCAAGTGGATGGCGAATTGAAGTGATTCGATATCGGTTGTCAATTTTTCTTGTACAGTTTGTTTTCAAATTTCCTGAAATATGTTTGCATTTTAGGGGGAGTAAGTTTTTTTTAGAAAATCCAAAAACATTTGAAAATTTGAAAAAATTACAAAAACATGATAAAATCAAAAATGAGTTTTGTTGTAAATAGAGGAAATGATAGTACATCAGTAGACTGTCACAACATGCTAAAGAAATGTAAAGTTAAATTGTGATAAACAATCTCACTGCGGATATGCCAGTAGGTTTTTGCACATTTAGTAGATTGTGATGAGATATAAACCTAAATTCAAACTTGCTTATATCGTGGGGAACATCTCTCGGATATATGGGTAACCCCCGAAATCTTGTTTGAAAGGTCCCTCTTTCTGAGATACTAGGTCTTTATGCTCAGTGATATCTGGGGTATTATCCCGGGACTTCTGATTTTGCGGAAGCAATGGCCTAGTCCCCGGAGAATACTTTCTGCTTGCTTGAAACATAGCGCAGCCCTCAGCAAATTGATGAAACAATAAAATTGATAGTCATTGCTGTTGTAATACAAAAGATCCTCTAAAGGGGACACACCAAAAGTCGAGCCGTCATCTCTCTGCTGAACGGAAGTTCTGACCTGAGCTCTCACGGTTTCGTACTATAATTTATTCCCTTACAGATATCATCTGTGGTATACTCACCTGTAAGACTGAATATTGGGATCTGGATACAGGAGTATATTCAAGTAGTGGGACACGCGAATAAGTTTAAGTTCCTAAGACATTAATATCGTATCTCGGAACAGTTGAACTTTGTGTGAGAATTTAAGTGGACCTATATACTGACAATCTAGGTGAATTGTTTAGAACTTAAAATGAAATGAAGCTTAACGGTGTT
>JARYGA010056503.1:0-25201 GCA_030545235.1 Helianthus tuberosus | reverse complement strand
TATTAATATAAAATATGGTGGTTTTACTCTGATAAACGTTTCCTAACTACGGTCCTGATGTAATTTCTGCTGCCAACTTAATAACTGATACCACCACAAACGAATATTCGCGTCCGCCCGTTCCCGGGACAGATAAGGGATCGGGGGTTGCGACAGAATAGATAAGAATATAGTCGATGAAAACGATCACGAAACGGTCCAAGTACGCTTTGCACACGTGGTTCATCAAATCCATGAAAACAACAGGTGCGTTGGTCAAACCAAAGGGCATGACCACGAACTCGTAATGACCATAACGCGTACGAAAGGCGGTTTTAGGTACATCTTCTTCAAGGACTCGAAGTTGATGGTACCCAGAACAAAGATCGACTTTTGAAAAGCAGGTCGCGCCTTGTAATTGATCGAAGAGGTCGTCGATGCGAGGAAGAGGGTATCGGTTTTTTATAGTAAGCTTGTTGAGCTCACGATAGTCAATACACATACGGAATGACCCATCTTTCTTTTTGACAAACAAAACGGGAGCGCCCCAAGGGGAAGTACTAGGGCGTATAAAGCCTTTATCAAGAAGCTCTTGAAGTTGACTCGAGAGCTCTTGCATCTCAGAGGGTGCTAAACGGTAAGGAGACTTAGCGACGAGTGTAGCGCCTAGCACCAAATTGATACGAAAGTCGACAGAACGAGCAGGAGGCGGACCAGGAAGATCGTCGGGAAACACATCGGGAAAGTCACGTACGACGGGAACGTCGCTTATGCTTGGGCCTTTATCCTTCTTTTCCACAATATGGGCGAGAAAGGCAAAGGTACCCTTACGTAAGCATTTGTTCGCTTGGATACACGACATAGTTTGGGACCTTGAGAAGGTTTCTCTCCATACACGTGTAGAGAATCACCGTTTGGAAGGGGAAGACAGATAAACTTTTCAGAATAAACAACTTCAGCACGAACTCGCCTAAGCCACTCCATGCCTACTATGATGTCAAAGCTTCCCATTTGCATAGGTATAAGATCGATTGAGAACGTATGGTCGTTAAGAATCAAGTAACAATTGGAAAGGACGGAATCGATAGCGACGGATTTACCATCAGCGACTTAGACAGCGAAAGATTTTGGCAACTTAGAGCGTTTACACATAAGCAATTGTTCAAATTCTAACGAAACAAAACTTCTATCGGCGCCAGTATCAAACAGACAAGAAGCATAAACATGGTTCACAAGAAACGTACCAGTAATGACATAATTGCCATTCTGAGCCTGAGCGACAATGATGACAAAAGCTCGGCCTCTAGAAGGTTGTTGAGCTTGTTGTTGCTGTTGTGGCGGTTACTGCTGCTGCTTGGGTTGATACCTTTAAGGGCAAACATTGGCGAGATGATTGAGATCGCCACACTTGAAGCATGCTCATATAGGAGCAGCTTGAGGTTGAGCCTGGTTAGGAACAGGGTTTGCAACGATAGCTTGATTCTGGTTGTTTTGAGGGATGTTTCGACATCGGTTAGCAAAATGACCATACCTCTGACAGTTGGCGCATTTGCCGCAGGGTACGTTGGTAGGATGATGAAACAAACAGGTAGTACATTTGGGATGAGATCCAACTGTCACACCCCGATATTTCCACGTATTGCCGGTGGGCCCGGTGGGGAGTATCGTGACGTAGTTGATATCATCATTGTCAAACAACACAATATAAATGCACATCGGAAGCAAAAGATAATTATATTACAATCCGAGATAAAGTAATAACAAAGTATTACAAACGGAAAGTAAAGGATCCACAGGCGGATTGAAATTAAAATGAAACATTGTTCAACAGACTTTAGGCATCAAAGCTTGCGAGACTCTTTATTGATGCTAGGAGTAGCCAGCCTATTCCGATTAGTACATGCACTTAGCCTTTTTGGAAAATACGTCAGTTTACACTGGTAAATACAATTTAACTGACTCATTTTGAAAATGTTTAAGAAAATTGATTTGAGTGCGCATGGCATAAAACTTTTTATAACTTGGGATAATTTTTGTATATAATACTTGTAAAAGATTTACATGTTTCTTATACGTTCAGTAGCCCGGCCTGTATACCAGGTTAAAGATTAATAGCCACACCACAGGTATAATGCCCACGAGGTTGATTCCTCTAAGTGGATTACCAGTTTTTACATAGGCACTGTCAGGTGTACGCCTACACCCCGTGCTTAGGTCGTGGCCATTTCATGAATGATGCCAAGGATATCCGAGACATGGTCATTAACCCCCCAAAGGTTTTAAGCAAACAAAACAATTTAAACGTAACATCTCAATGCATTAACCTTATTATGACTAATGATTCAATGCCCGACCAAGCGGTATTTGTATATACCGTACCCCAAGCCCGTATAGGGAAAATAAGTTAAAAGTATTTACCTGAGCTAAATATAAATTCAATCCCAGCCGTATATCAAATCAGCAAGTACAGATAGCTTTTACTGGGCTCCTAAATCTGGAACGAAGGTTTTTAGTAACCTATTAGATTCCTAACGGGTCTTTAATTAAGCCTAAGCTTAGATCGGTTAGTTTTAAAGGAGGATACGGTTCAAAACGCATGATTAAGCGAAGACCGAAATGGAATGTGGTTTAGACCCGACAAGCTTGTATACTTGTGTAATAAGGGTAAACTAAACACATTCTGGATTTTTGAGATGAAAATGATAAGGTTTGACCCGTTTCGGCTAATTTATGTAAACTAGTTACATAAGCCGATCCGAACGCGAAAAGTGCGTAACGGGTAACCAAAAGAGTCATGAACAGTTTTCCTAAGTTAATATGCCTTAAATATGTTGTGATATCAGTAGGATACCTTCCATTATGCCCAAAACGAATTTAAACTCAAATTATGCCCCGTATGGGTATTTTGGTCATTTAAAAGGTTATAAAAGAGGTTTATTATAAATCTGAGTTTCAGGTCTGATTTAATAAGTAAAAATACTCAATTTAATAAGTTATATCAGTAGGGTATTACACATATGTGAATTTTATCATTTATAACCAAACTATGCGCCGAAGGGGTATTTTGGTAATTTCACATAAGGTTTAAAGGTCAAATTTGGAAATCTGAGTTTAAAACTTTTGCTTACTATTAAAGTATAAAATTTTACTTAAAATATCATTAGGTATCAAGTCATATATATTTAAAATAGTTTTAGTACATACTATGCGCATAAAACGCGTAAAAAGGCGATTTTAAGCGATTTCCGGGTTTTTAACGAAAAGCTGATATTTTTTATCATTCCAGAAAGCTCAAAATGTTTTATTTATCTTATAAAATCAGTAGCAAAGGTTTGGGGTTAAAATGTTTTGTAAAACTCAATTTATAAGCCAAAAGGGCAAAACCGGCAATTACCGAATCAAGCCTAGAACTCTATGTTATGCTCAGCCTAAAACTAAATAAAAATCTTCAAAAATCCCAAAATATTATTTTATATCAGTGGGTAAAAAGTTTGGTATCAAAATTTGGGTTTAGATAGGATATACGCTAATTATACCGTTTAATTAATAAAAAGCTTTTCATTTACGCTAATAAGCATAACTCCTAATATAGACCTCAAACTGATGTCAAATTTTTAGGGACAAGTTTGTAAATCAGTAATAAAGATTATTGTCCCCTCACATTTTCAAAAATATCATATTAAAGTCAATAGGGCATAACGGTCAACATTTAGGCATTTAACGGAAACATGCATGAACTAGGATTTCTATGGAACCAAGTTGTATAACCTCTGAGGGTTATACTAACCTATAATATGGTCCTAATGGAATCCTAAGGCATATCTAAACTAAGCTAAATCGGGTCAAAACTGAAAGTCAAAGCAAAAGTCAACTTTTGCGACTTTCGGTTCCGAACCGAGCCTATACTTAGAATTGTCGTGTTAAACATGCTTAGACATGTTCAACTAATATTTACCAAGTTATTAAAGTGAGAAAACTGATTTTATGGTGTCTATATTAATAGTTATGAATTTAATTTAAAACTAATCCGTTTGACTTTTATTTGACCCGACAATTTAACTAAGTAAACGTGGTAATTAGGAGATGCCCATAAGAGGGTTTAACACCTACCTACTTACGATCACGTAGCCATGTTCGTTGCGAACCATGGCTTGACCGTACAAGGTCTAGCTAATAGTCAAAGCGTTTATCGAAACATTTGACTTTTCGGCTTTAAGAGCCAAATAAAATGAACAAAGCAAGGAGAGGACACTTATAAAAGGTCCAAGAGGCAGAAGATAACTCAAAAGGAGGTTCCCAAATGGCAAGGATCCTCATATTTGAGTTTGAGAGCAAGATTGAAGGAAATGAGCAATGAGAGCCATGATCAAGGGGGTATTTATAGGTTTTTGAGAGCCGTTAGGATCGTTTCTCGTAAACTGTGATTCAATCTCAGCCGTACACCTCGAGCCCACTGATTTACAAAACCATGGGAGCCCATAGTTTGCTTAGAAAACCAGTTGCAACACTCACAAACAGCTGTAACAACTGGAAACAGCTGAAAACAACATTCTGCTGGTCTGCTGGTGCTTTACGGACCGTATGAGGTCCTGTATACGATCCGTAAGGACCAGGTCTGATCAGCACAACTTTCATTTGTTGACAGTTTTGGCCCCTGCACCTCCAAATGTCATTTCCGACACATCTAATGCCCGTTAAACCATTTCTAAGGCTCTACACTGATTCCTAAACATAGGGAACATGAAACATGCTCAAAAACATGTCGGATGTCGGTTCGTTTGGTCGTACGGTCACGTTGTTCGGCTAATTACGACGAAACACGGACGGACGCGAAAAACGAATCAAATTACGCGACGAATGGAATTTTATCAAGCCAAACACTAAAATAAAATATTTTAGTGCTTACATAAATTTTTGGATGTCCGGAGATATACAGAATGTGAGATATGTGCGAAAATGCAAACTTGTGCACTTTTTGACACTTTTAGTCCCTGCACGACTTAAAAGTTTATTTTTGCGCACCAAACATCCCTAAGCCTATATCTAAGCTATAAAAAGGATAAATAGGGTATGTTTAACTCATGGTCACATTCCGGAAGGTCCGATACCTTACGAATTGACATACTTTTGCAGTTTGACGCAATTAGTCCTTTAATTGCGCAAAGTAGCGCGAAATGTTGTTTAATAATATCCAAGCCTTCCATGGCCCATAATGGGCATTTCCAAGCATATATTTAAATATTACTACACTCCCGTTCGCTTAAATGGTCACCGAAAGGCGTAGATTCAAAAGTTGACGCTTTAGGCCCCTCTATTGTGCAAACTTGCGCATCTCATCAATTATTAGCATTGAAGCCTCATCTAATCCATATTAGGTATTCTTGTAAGTATTATTAAATCACGATGCTCTGGGTTCGCTAAAAGGGTCATTCAAAGGTATAATTAAACATATTGACACTTTTAGTCCCTCTAACTTGTAAAGTTGCACGTAACTTTACTTATAGGCATCAAAACCTTAGACGGCCATTATTTGGCATTCCCGAGAGTATAATTAAATATCATGAAGCTCTCGGTTTGTTAAAAGGTCACTCAAAGGTAAGAATTAATATGTTGACGCTTTTAACCCTTCATTGCGCAAACTTTCAATTAATTACGCAAACGGCTACACTCGATCGACAAGTGGCTCATTTGTGAATATAATCATCGTGAGAGGTTATTTAGAAACTTATTTTAGGTATGCTAACACTTCCAGTCCTTTCATAATCAATTTTTTCGATTTTTCGAAAAATTAGTCCCTTAAATTCAACATTTGACTTCATTAGGGTTTATTACACGTGTCAATACATCATTGGACGTGATTTTACGAGGTGTTACACCAACGTAGCCTTGTCTCGGTGGTTCAGTGTTTGCGGGTGTAAAGGTGGCTACTGATTGTAAGGGTTGTGGGTTTGGCGGAGTGACGACCGCATAATTTTGGCTTGAAGCCTTCTGCTTCTTGCCTTTGTTCTTCTTGGATTGGGAGGATGAAGGTTCAACAACGGTGGTGGTATCGGTGGTAACGGTAACAGCTTGGTGAGCACTCTTCGACGGAGCCTTATCGAAGGTTCCATGAAGAACGCATTTGTTGTTAAGTTAGGTGGCTATACGAAAAGCATCTTCGATGGTTTGGGGGCTAGCAGAGGCAACATGGTTAGTCAAGGAAGGTGCAACATAGCGAATGAATTTGGCTATGGTTTTGGGGACAGTGTCGATTTGTCCAGGACAGAGGACACTTAGTTGTTTAAAGCGCGTAATCAGACCATCCATGTCGCTCCCCTTCTGCGTAAGGTTCCAAAATTCATTCTCCAACTTTTGGAGTTCATGGGGAGGACATAAGTGGTCCTTCATAAGCTGCTTAAGTTTGTCCCAAGGCATAGCATGTGCAACCTCGTTTCCTCTCTTGTTGTGTTCGGTAGTCCACCATTCGAGTGCCCTCGAACAAAAAACTCCCGTTGCATTCAAAGTTCATAGCTCATCAGGACAACCACTTTGCAAGAAAGTAATCTCAATCGCGTCGAACCAATTCATCATGGCGGTGGCGCTGTCTTTGCCTGTAAACTCCAAGGGTCTACAAGCCATAAATTGCTTGAAATGGAAGGTCGATTTGGGTTTGTCTGCCTTTGAGTCGACAGATCCATGCGGTGAATCGGGGTTTAGTTGAATCTTGCTAACAATGTCAGGTATAACCTTAGCCATTTGCTTGGCCATGAATTTCATGCAATCCTTTTGCGACATGGAGTTGGAGCTAGAACCCTTCTTTGATTGGAGCTTCTTGGATGCGCTTGAAGACATCTAAAGGATCGAAAGAGAAGGAAAGGATGAGACTCGATCATAAATTCAAAATAAGTTTGCAAGTTTAAGCATGTAAGCATGATGTATCACGTATGGCTCACACAATTAGCATGAATTTAACAAGTATTCAACAAGTATAAACACGTATGAATGCGTAAAAAGAGTATAAATTTAGTTTGTTCACGAGAATTATTATTGTTTTTTATTGCGCGAGACATGCGACTTGTGTAATGGTTTTGAAACGAACGAGGTAACAAGTATAAAATAACATAATAATTGAATCACATAAAAGAGAGGCTCATAAAACATAGGATTGTTTCGGGTAGAGAAACGTCGACTATTCCAAAGTGAATCGAAAGCCCTTTCAAATTAGAGAAACGTGCTTTGGCCTATAGGTAAGATACTCTCCTCGAGAAGCAATTAACGGTATCTTACACTTCCAGTTACTACACGTCTCTAATCGATTGAAACAATCGAAAATTTGGTGAGATCGAAAATCGAGGAATGGGGCTCAATCGACAAGGTGCGGGTTTTACCCCTAACTTGACGATTTCATACCCTAATGTGGTTGGTACTCGTCGGGTCAAAATTTAATTTCGACACGTTGACGAGGGTCCACCAGAGTTTGAATTGGAAATTTACCATTTAGATGTGGATTTCACTCCTAGCTAAATGGCGAAATTTCATGCAAAAAGAAGAATAAGCGGAATGAGAGTCGTTCACCAAATTGTGGGTTTCACGCCTATTTTGGTAAACTAGTCTCTTTTGTATAAAGAGTGTCTTCAAGTCTGTCACAACCGCCCGATCCCTTATATGTCCCGGGAACGGGCGGATGCGAGCTCAGATTTTCGGTGGTATCAGCTATTTAATCTTGCAGCGGAAATTACATCAGGACCGTAGTTAGGAAATGTTTATCAGAGCAAAACCACCATATTTGATATTAATAATAACATGGGCAAAACCCACGTTTCTTATTACAATACATTTATAGGGACAAACCCTATTTTATTGAATTTAAAACATCGTTTATTAGGTAACTTTTATAGCCACATTTTTCCCAAGCCTTCAGTGCTCTCCAACTGGCTTTTTACTAATTGGCTGTCACATTGTGTTACCTGAAACGCGTTTTAAAAACATTTTTCAATCGGAAATACTGGTGAGTGAATCGCAGTTTAATCAAGAAACATTTTATTAATTAAGACAGTGTTGAGAGCGATCACATTGTTTATTTCTACACAATTACTCATTCAGTACTTGACACTCGACCGGATCTATGGCTATGGTCAAGTTACACATTGGCTAACTCGTTGTCCAATTGTAACGTACTGTCGTATCGACGTACTACTCGCAAGTCGTAAATTTTGTATACAAAACCCCATAATACAGGCAGTAATTGAAGAACTACAAAGACTCAATCACCGCTTAATCACATTGTAAATCAATTAAGGTTTTGTAAACATTCCAAAAAGATTAACAAAAAGAGGATAAACTCACATTGCTATCTTAGACTTCGCGTAAGGGTTTCCTGGGAATAATCTATAATTTATACAAATGTACATAAGTTAGTATCATAACCCTTTGAAAATATTAGTGATACCCTCCCCGAGACGGCATTCCAACAACTACGTCGGGCAGAACCACGACAGTTGTTACGGAACCCTAAATCAATCGGGCAGCGTATCTACTTATGAAACCGGGGTTATAATACTTACAACGGAGCAGAACTTTGCTATTTAGGGGGATATAATACCCGCGTATAATAACACTACTACAAAATTTGAGTTTGAGAATGAAATTGTGAGCGAGTTCGACTGAGATCCGATGCCATCTATTTATAGTTGCTGAATTCGACTTTCAGGCGGCCCGCGTAAGGTAAGGCGAAGCCTTACGCGGCCCGCGTCAACACCCGGTCAACATATAGCTTAGCTGGGTCAGCGTATAGGTCCGCCACAATGTCAACACGTGTCAGCTCTGGGTGTCTCCGCATTAGATGATCTCTAGCGGCCCGCGTAAGGTTTAAGGTAAGCTTACGCGGCCCGCCTGAACTAAAGAAATTAGTGAAGTCCAGTCTACAGCTTCATACCGCCCGCGTAAAGTTGTGGTGGGATCCTACGCGGCCTGCCTCAACTTAATTTTTATTGTTTTTAATTTATTTTATATGTTATAATATTTTTCGGGCTCGGTTTTCACATACGGGGTGTATTATAAGACATATAAGGGTATTTTAGGATATAATAGGGTGTCGGAAATATTATGAAAGTGTTGGTTTTACCGAGGGTTGTTACATTCTCCCCACCTTGTTTTAGAGCTCGTCCTCGAGATCTATTGAAACAAATGCGGATATTTCTTTTGCATTTCTGATTCAAGCTCCCATGTGTACTCAGGTCCTCTTTTGGAGTCTCACTTCACTTTGACCAGAACTAATCTATTATGCTTGAGATTCTTGACTTTCCTGTCTTCAATTTGTAGAGGTCTTTCTACAAACTTAAGTTGTTCATTTACCTCTATATCCTTAAGAGGTACTATCAGTGATTCATCAGCTAAACATTTCTTGAGATTAGATACATGAAATACATCATGTATTCCTGCCATTTCTTCTGGCAATTGTAGCTGATAGGCTACAGATCCTATTCTTTTAATAATCTTAAAAGGTCCAATATACCTGGGACTTAGCTTTCCTCTTTTGATGAATCTTACTACTCCTTTCCAAGGAGAGACTTTCAATAATACTTTATCCCCTACTTGAAATTCCAATGGCTTGCGTCGGTTATCGGCATAGCTCTTTTGTCAATCACGTGCGGCTTTTAGTCGTTCTTTGACTTTAATGATTTTATCAGTTGTTTCTTGTACTATCTCGGGTCCAGATAGTTGCTTTTCCCCAATTTCTGCCCAACAGACTGGGGTTCGACACTTTCGTCCATAAAGTGCTTCGAATGGTGCAGCATTGATACTTGTATGATAACTATTATTATAAGACAATTCTACTAAAGGTAAGTGATCGTCCCAATTACCTCCAAAATCAATTACACAAGCTCTAAGCATGTCTTCCATTGTTTGAATTGTTCTTTCGCTTTGTCCGTCCGTTTGAGGATGATAAGTTGTGCTTAGTTTTAACTTAGTTCCCATTGCCTTTTGGAAACTTGACCAAAAATGAGAGGTAAATCGGCTATCCCTATCAGAAACAATTGATAAAGGAATGCCATGTAAAGAAACAATTTCATTTACATATAATTTAGCTAATTGATCCATACTGAAAGTTTCTTTCATTGGTAGGAAATGAGCTGACTTGGTTAGTCTATCTACAATCACCCAGATTGTATCATTTCCTTTCTTTGTTTTGGGTAATTTAGTAACAAAATCCATTGTTATTAATTCCCATTTCCACACTGGCATTTCTAATTGTTGTAGAAATCCTGAGGGCTTCTGGTGTTCAGCCTTAACTTGTGAACAAGTTAGACATTTAGAAACATAGGCTGTTATGTCCTTTTTCATTCCTATCCACCAGAAAGTTTTCCTTAAATCCTGGTACATTTTATCACTTCCTGGATGCATCGTATATTTAGACTTATGGGCTTCTTCTACTATACGATTACGCAGGTTTCCTAATTTAGGTATCCACATTCTCTTTTTATGGAATCTCCAAATTCCATCTATTCCTTGTTCCAATTCTTTTAACATACCTTTTAATTTTTCAGAATCGTCCTTGATTACTGTTTCTTGTGCTTCTCTTATTTGATCATTTAAATCTACTTGCAGATTTAATTTAAGAGAACGTACCCTTTTTGGCTTTTCATGATATTTTCGACTTAAAGCATCTGCCACTACATTTGCTCTTCCTTCATGATATTGGATATCACAATCATAGTCACTAAGCATCTCCATCCGTCGTCTTTGTCTCATATTCAACTCCTTTTGCTTGAAGATATACCTTAAACTCTTATGATCAGTGAATATGGTAAACTTACTACCATAAAGGTAATGTCTCCAAATCTTAAGGGCAAAAATTATAGCTCCTAGTTCTAGATCATGAGTTGAATAATTCTCTTTATGATTCTTAAGTTGTCTAGATGCGTAAGCTATAACCTTTTGTCGTTGCATCAATACGCATCCATAACCTAATTTAGAAGCATCGCAATAGACCACAAAGTCTTCAGCTCCTTCTGGTAATGCTAATATGGGTGTATGGGTTAATTTTTGCTTAAGAATTCTAAAGGCTTTTTCTTGTTTTAATCCCCATTCAAACTTAACAGATTTACAGGTTAGCTTAGTTAAAGGAATGGCTATTCTAGAAAAATCTTGAATAAACTTTCTATAATAACCGGCCAATCTTAAGAAACTTCTAACCTCGGTTGGTGACTCAGGGGTTTTCCATTTAGTAATTGCTTCGATCTTTGTGGGATCCACATGAATTCCTTCATGATTAACTAGGTGTCCAAGGAATTGTACCTGTTCTAACCAAAATTCGCACTTAGAAAATTTAGCATAAAGCTTTTCCTTTCTTAATAGACTTAAAAGTGTGTGCAAATGTTTTGCATGATCTTCTTTACTCTTAGAGTAAATTTGAATATCATCTATAAAGAAAATTATGAATTTATCCAAATATGGCTTACATATTCGGTTCATCATGTCCATAAATGCAGCTGGGGCATTGGTTAGACCAAATGGCATGACAGTAAATTCATAATGGCCATACCTTGTTCTGAAAGCGGTTTTAGGAATGTCCTCTTCCTGTACCTTTAACTGATGATATCCTGACCTTAAATCGATTTTTGAGAAAAATCGAGCTCCTTGCAGTTGATCAAACAGATCATCGATTCTCGGTAATGGGTGCCAATTCTTAATCGTGACTTTGTTTAATTCACGGTAATCAATGCACATACGCATTGATCCGTCCTTCTTTTTAACGAATAGTATCGGCGCTCCCCATGGCGACGAACTTGGCTGTATAAATCCTTTCTCCAACAATTCGTCTAATTGTTTCTTCAATTCTTGCATTTCTGCAGGTGCCAAACGGTAAGGTGCTTTGGCAATCGGTGCTGTTCCTTGTATTAAATGGATTCTAAATTCAACTTCTCTATCTGGAGGTTGCCCTGGCAATTCTTCTGGAAATACATCTGAAAACTAAGATACTACTGGAATATCTTTTAAATCTTTTCCTTTAATGTTAGTGATTATAGAAATCAAATACACTATGGAACCTTTTCTTATATAAGTCGCAGTTTTCATCACAGAGATGAACTTAGTGGATCTAGAGGGTCTATCTCCTTTAATTGTGATCGTTTTAGCTTTTGGTGAATTTACTTGTATTAACTTTTGGTCACATAAAATACTGGCTTTATTGGCTATTAACCAATCCATTCCTAATACAACATCAAATCCTGCCAGAGTCATGGGATACAGATTTGCAATAAATTTTTGATTTAAAATTTCTATACTTGCTCCCTGCAAGATTTTAGAAATCCTAACGGTTTCTCCATTGGCTGTCTCTACTAAACATTCTTGTGGTAGTTTAGTTAATGACGGATTTAGAAATTTGCAAAATGATGTATTAATAAAACTTTGGTTTGCACCAGAGTCAAATAATACTTTAGCAAAGATATCATTAACTAAAAACGTACCAGCTATGACATCTGGAATCATCTTGGCTTCATCTACAGTCATAACAAACGCTCTAGCATTTTTAGTATTCTTGTTGTCTGGAGCTGGAGCTAATTTTGGACAATTAGGCTTGATATGGCCTTGTTCTCCGCAGTTGTAACATATCCGGATGTTAGCTTTCTTCCTACAAGTTTCTTCCTTGTGTCCCGATATTTTGCAAAAGTTACAGTATATGGAGCATCTTTCTGAATGCTTCTTTTTGCAATACCTACAGTAGGGTGCAGAGGTAGAACCTACATTTCTTTTACGGTTAGAATTTCCAGAACGAAATTCTTGAGTCAACTTCTGGGTTAGGTTCCTCCTCTGATCTTCTTCTCTAGTACGAATTAATTCATCTGTCAAGGTATTAGCTAGTTCTACAGTTTCTTCTATAGTTTGAGGTCTAGCTGCCTTGACTACATGTCTAATCTCTCCAATTAATCCCCAGATATAGCGGGAGATTAACACTGGTTCTGGTGAAGCAAGAGTTGGCACTATTCTGGCATATTCAAAGAATAACTTAGTGTACCCCTTACTATCTACGCCAGACATCCTAAGGTTTAGGAATTTGTTTGCTATCTGTTCCTTTTCATTAGGAGGACATAATTTTCTTTCTACCATATTCCTAAATTCTTCCCAATCCATACTATAAATTCTATCACTTCCTCTTGATTGGAGAATAGTGTTCCACCATTCTAGTGCTGCATTCTTAAACAGATTAGAAGCAAACAGTATCTTATCTTCTTCAGCACACTTACTTATCCTTAAGACTGCCTCAGTCTTCTCTATCCAGCGTAAGGTTGCAATGGCCCCTTCGTTGCCTGAGAATTCCATTGGTTTACAAGACCAGAATTCTTTATAAGAACAACCGTAAGACACGGTTCTTCTTCTTTTGGGAATAGGCATTTGAAGTACTGGTCCATTGTTCACGCTGTGTTCCGGTTCAATTGGTCGCTTACTACTATGTTTACTTTTATTATTCGCTTCTTGAACCGTTTGAAGAATAAATGGCATTGCATCTATAATTCCTTATGCCACTATGTGTTGCATAGCACTATTATCCACTTGATTTCCATTGTTATTGATGCTTGGATTCTCATTAACCACGTTAATGTTACTTTGGTTATTGTTAATCAGATTTCCTTGATTTCCTTCGTCGGCCATCTGAATTTTAAACATTTATCCCATATTAATATCACAAGATAATAGATAATATCGTTAATCACATGACATTCAATCTAGTCAAAAACGTAGATCATTGCTACTTTTACTCTATTCATATACTATTATGCATCTATTACACACTAGTACTGAAATAAAAACTACAATACCAACAGAAATAGAATCACACTAATAGTAATATGCATCCGTACACACATCTTTTATTTTATTTTTATTTTATTATTTAATATTATTATTATTATTCCGTTTCCTTCATCACATCACGAATATGGATTTATCCAAAAATCTATATTGCGCTCATCGTATTTCCATACGAGACGCTCTCCCACCTGACGCATTCTCTCACTGCTCTCTAAAATTTCCTCCCCGAAAGTCCTAAGTTCTTGCACGTTTTCTGCACTCATTGGGGGTGCAGGTTCTCGGACTGGGTTTGGAATCTGGGGTGCGGGTTCTTGATATGGGGATGAAAGTGCCTGAAATCGGTAAGGATCTTCTAAAATCTCCCTAATATATTCATCATGGTAATAGGGATCTAAAGGGTCCATACCTGGGTAGGCTTCTTTGTTTTGTATAGGTGTGTCTTCCTGTATCGGGTAACGTTGCACAAAGTCCCTATTATCGTCCCACCAGGGGTCGTAATTTGGGTCTAGTGGGTTTGGTGCAGGTACCCTAGGAATTTCTTCTGGGTTGAAATCATGCATCTACACTTGGTTTTCAGGATTTTCTATCTGCATAGGTTGGTCAAGAATTTGGGGTTGTGGGGCTACTAGTTGTTCCAGACTTGGGTCAACAGTAGTTGTAGCTAAGATATGGAAATTTGCTAGGCTTCTATTAAGCATATCCTGTGTATGGGCATCTGTCTCTCGCTTAATAGCTGCTAAGGCTCTTTGCTGTTGCAACTTTCGCATTCTTTTCCTACGAGCAAAGGCTTCCTTACTGAACCATTCTCGTGTCTTATAAGGGAATGGCTCTTCTGACTGAGCTTTAAAAGCAAACATTCCTTCTTCCTGATCAACAGAATACCCAGAAGGGGCAGGCTGTGATGAGGTACCTTCACTCCTAGGTGAATCAGATAACTGACGACTCATGTCTGAGGGTCCTTGATCACTCATACTGTAAACTAACAGATAGTCAAATAACACATAACAAATAAATACAGTTATGCACATATTTCCATAATTTATTTCCTAACACAAAATTTAGAATTTAAGTGTCAGCAGAACACTTCTTTGGCTCAGACCAGTGGCTAGGCTCTGATACCACCTTCTGTCGCAACCCCCGATCCCTTATCTGTCCCGGGAACGGGCGGACGTGAGCTCAGATTTTCGGTGGTATCAGCTATTTAATCTTGCAGCGGAAATTACATCAGGACCGTAGTTAGAAAATGTTTATCAGAGTAAAACCACCATATTTGATATTAATAATAACATGGGCAAAACCCAAGTTTCTTATTACAATACATTTATAGGGATAAACCCTATTTTATTGAATTTAAAACATCGTTTGTTTATTAGGTAACTTTTATAGCCACATTTTTCCTAAGCCTTCAGTGCTCTGCAGCTGGCTTTTTACTAATTGGCTGTCACGTTGTGTTACCTGAAACGCGTTTTAAAAACATTTGTCAGTCGGAAATACTTGTGAGTGAATCCCAGTTTAATCAAGAAACATTTTATTAATTAAGACAGTATTGAGAGCGATCACATTGTTTATTTCTACACAATTACTCATTCAGTACTTGCCACTCGACCGGATCTATGGCTATGGTCAAGTTACACATTGGCTAACTCGTTGTCCAATTGTAACGTACTGTCGTATCGACGTACTACTCGCAAGTAGTAAATTTTGTATACAAAACCCCATAATATTGGCAGTAACTGAAGAACTACAAAGACTCAATCACCTCTTAATCACATTGTAAAACAATTAAGATTTTGTAAACATTCCAAAAAGATTAACAAAAAGAGGATAAACTCACATTGCTATCTTAGACTTCGCGTATGGGTTTCCTGGGAATAATCTATAATTTATACAAATGTACATAAGTTAGTATCATAACCCTTTGAAAATATTAGTGATACCCTCCCCGAGACGGCATTCCAACAACTACGTCGGGCAGAACCACGACATTGTTACGGAACCCTAAATAAATCGGGCAGCGTATCTACTAATGAAACCGGAGTTATAATACTTACAACAGAGCAGAACTTTGCTATTTAGGGGGATATAATATCCGCATATATTAACACTACTACAGAATTTGAGTTTGAGAATGAAATTGTGAGCGAGTTCGACTGAGATCCAATGCCATCTATTTATAGTTAATGAATTCAACTTTCAGGCGGCCCGCGTAAGATAAGGCAAAGCCTTACGCGGCCCGCGTCAACACCCGGTCAACATATAGCTTAGCTGGGTCAGCGTATAGGTCCGCCACGATGTCAACACGTGTCAGCTCAGGGTGTCTCCGCGTTTGATGATCTCTAGCGGCCCACGTAAGGTTTAAGGTAAGCTTACGCGGCCCGCCTGAACTAAAGAAATCAGTGAAGTCCAGTCTACACCTTCATACCGCCCGCGTAAAGTTGGGGTGGGATCCTACGCGGCTCGCCTCAACTTAATTTTTATTGTTTTTAATTTATTTTATATGTTATAACATATTTCGGGCTCGGTTTTCACATACGGGGTGTATTATAAGACATATAAGGGTATTTTAGGATATAATAGGGTGTCGGAAATATTATGAAAGTGTTGGTTTTACCGAGGGTTGTTACAAAGTCTTCAAATGTATTGTGTAAAATGTCTTAGGAAAGACAATATGTATATGTTAAGACCAAAAAGAAGAGAAAGAAGCAAAGTAGGAAGAATAACATTTTAAGCATGTAACAAGAATGGTCAAAAAATATGGTTCCTACTATAGACTAGGTCGAACATGGCAATTCTATCTAATTCCTAATAGTTATGGCTCTGATACCAATCTGTCACACCCCAACCAATGGCGGAATCATCGGAGTGGGACTAGTTCGAGATTGCAAGAGACTTCATAACACTAATTGTGACAATATTTAATTCAACCGACTTCATTTCATAGATAATTGTCAAAACATTACAAGAAATTCAAATAACAACATGTTCAAATCATAACAATAACAAAATTTGATACAACATATTAAACCTAAACGTCTATATGTGTATCTAAGCATCGTCGCTACTTCATTTCATAACAATCATCATCCTCAACCTGTAACATGTTTAAAATACAATTCAATGCAAAAGCAAAGGCGAGTATACAAGTTTATGAATATGTATAAGTATAAAAGTTTAAAACGAATCCACATGGCAACTTAGTTTATACAAGATCAACATAACATGGCATGCAATATGTCTAGTCAACCCTCTGTTTATGCAAAATGATATAATTCAACATGACCACTAGTCTACGGGCGGTGCGTTACTCCTATAGCGCTATACATGTCAAATGGAGGCTCGTATAAAGCTAATGACTATAGTATATGACATAAGTATGGTCCACGTATAAGCATCAAGTATAACAACATAGTATTCATGTATAAGGATTGTTTTCGTGCATTACATAAAGAATAAGTTTAAGTGTAGTTTAATAAATTAACATGTTACACCCCAAAAAGTGGTAAACATAAAAAGGGGGTTGCGAGTATACTCACGATTTTGCAAGTCTTCTACTTGGTAATCCCGCGAGTGAGTTGGTTGATTAGCAGGTTGGAACACCAAGTCCTTCTACATGAAGCAACAAAGTGTATGAGTTTTGGGAATTCGGAAGATTTAAGGATTCGGAATTTAAACATCAAAAACTTAAACATATGAAAATAACATGTGAAAATAATCACCTAGTACATATGATACTTGTTCTTGACACTATGAAACTCCAAGGAGTTTATATGTTTTCATGGAACAAAGTTCCATTAGAATCGTGACAAGTTATCAAACCATAGGATGATATAATCTAGTACTTTGACATATGAACACTAGTTCATCATCTAAGATTCGATTATTTGGATTATGTGTTTATATATTACAAATATTATATACATATTATTAAGTCCAATATTTCAAGCATGAGGTAGAAGATTAAGATCTTCATTTAGGTACCTCTAAGTATCATGGAAATCAAGTAGGAGGTAGGAAGAACAAGCTTCCATTTAGGCACCTCTTATGTTCACCACTACACTTGATGTAAAAACATACAAGGAGGGTCATGAACTAATATTAATACAAGAATAATAAACAACTACACTATGAGAAATCATCAAGTAATGTGGGGATTTTATGTTGGACAACCCAAATTAGTCCATAATCACACCTTCATCAAGCTTAAAGCTTGAACATTACTTGTGGGTTAAGAACCCTAAACAAAACAGAATGTACATGAGGTTTAACCTCTTATTTTGAATGTCTCAACCTTGTTTTTAAGCCTAACTAACCATAGAAGTGGTTATAAGCATAAGGACATAGGTTTGAGATGAGTTAGACTCAAGTTGAACAAGTTTAGTAAAGATTAGATGAAATCAGAAATGAACATTGAACTTTGGAGCCTTTTTTCCGGAGTTCCAGGGACTTATTTACTGTAAAAAAAAAAAACCCATGGTATCGAAGCTAAGGTCAATCCAAGCACATAGGAAAAAGAATGAGCTAAAACGGACAAGAAACGAGTGAGTTATGCTCACTTTAGTGAAGCTTGATGAATCAGTCCGAACTTCTGATTATAGCTACGAATTTAGAGTGTTTGAGAGTGATTAGAGAGAGTTGAGAGTGTTTTGAAAAGTGAAAATGGCTTAGACAACACTTGGGTTTTATAGGGAAGGATTAGGGTTGGGTTGGGTTGGTTGACATTTAATATGATTAGTTGGATGTTTAATAATAATAAAAAAAAAGCGAATTGTTGTCTTGATGCTTGTGACCGGACAGGCTGTTGAGCAGCCATGAATACCTTCTTTTCTTTTAATTTGAGACATAAACTTGATATATTAATGGTGCACTATATGTATTATGATATTACAATTTAGTGGGAGTTGTTTAAATAAGAAAAAAAGACTTAAATAGGGGGTTAAACTAATAAAAAAAAAATACAAGACACGTTTTCTAATTAAGGAAAGTTACTAAAAAGCAGGGCGTTACAATTTATATATAGCCTAAAGATAAACAAAGCGAATCTAACATGCAGAACCTCATAGAAAGATCAGGGCCATGAACGAATAGGTGACTCACCTCCTTAACACGGGTATACTCCGCAAGGTCAGATACCAAACCCGGGTCGCAAACTCAGTAATGGTCCAAAAAGTTACGCCTGGCTACCGTATGTGCATCGACTACAAACATCTCAATAAGGTTTGCCCAAAAGATTACTACCCTATTCCCGAAATCGACCAAATAGTCGACTCTCTCGCACCCTTCCACTTGAAATGATTTTTGGATGCCTAGAAGGGCTACTATCAAGTGCAAATATCCCTCGAAGACGAGGACAAAAGTGCGGTTTGAACGGAAATGAGCGTCTTCTTTTACACAAAGATGCTATTCCTCTTGAGAAACGCATGAGCCACGTACCAGCGCTTGATGGACTAGAAATTCAAACACTACATTGGGGTCAACGTAGAGATCTATGTTGACGATCTTGTCATCATGAGCACAAAATAAGATCTCATGCTCAAGGATATTGAGGAAACTTTCGAGACTCTCCGCAAAATCAGGATGAAGCTCAATCCTGACAAGTTATCCTTTAAAATGAAGGCAAATTCTTAGGGGTCGTCGTCACCAAAGATGGCAATTTATTTCCATTTGTTGATTTTGTATTCATTTGTTTATCTGAACTAAAATTTTAATTTAATTATAGATCATATATTTTATATACAAATGTTCAAAACATAACCAAAGTGAAAGGTCAGTAGCTCACGACCATGCAAAAAAAAAACAATAAAAAATAGCAACGATGCTGTACACCAAAATATAATAATAGAATTAACAATGTATAATTGTGTGAATATTTGAAAATTAATTTGCCCTCGGATGAATTTATCAATTCTCATTTAATACTCATAATCTTAATTTTTATTCTAATAACGTAGAATGGTTACCAATCATTTATATTATTTGTAGGTTTTTCTTTTCGTTCATATTCATTCATTTAAAAGAATGGACATCAACGAATGTAAATGAACAAAAACAAGTGAGAGTTTACGAACGAACAAAACATGTGCCCACGAGCGTAAACGAATTTCATGCCACGGATGGTTCATTGATTGTTTGATTCATTTAAAAGCTAGTGTTGATTGAAAAAAAAACAACGTATCCGATCAATTGAAAAATCATAAATTATTAAAGAATAAAAAATAGATACTTGATTAATTCAATTGAAATATAAAAAAAGAATGTTTTATTTAAAAGAAGAATTGTAAAGTAGTTGGAATTCTAATGCCCGGGAGAAGCCGCCTGCTATGGTTGGAATTGGTGGTCTGGGAATGAGACGCCATAACTACTTCTAGGCTTCTTTGGTAGAACGTGTCTAGATTAACCAACACACATTTCTTATACAACATACATCTTAAAAATTGGGTGTACATATTCACACACCTTAGTGCCTATTTTGACACCCTTCAGGACGTCTCGTATAGACCTATACGAGGAGTATAGGGTTACTTTTCCGACCAACTCTGCACCAAAGCACAATGTCAAATCAGTCACATCATACGGGGAGTCTAGGTCTGTACGAGGAACGGATACGAGGCAACAAGACGCCTCGAATAGGCCTATACGAGGCGTCTTGAGTGACTTAAAGGTGACTGCTTTACTGTTCATTTGACAAGTGACTTAAAGGTATACGAGGGGTCTAGAGCTATACGAGGCGTCTACGACTTATGAAAAAGTGCAACATACAGTTTATGCTTTGTCCACCCCCGAGCATTCAACATTTAAACTGGTTCATCTTTCTTTCTGCTTCATCTTTCTTTCTGCTTCTTCTTCTTCTTTCATTACAGGTACTTAAATGTCATCATACTGGGACGGCAACTATGTCTTCGGGCAGTATTATAGCGAGAACTGGGTGCCCGAAAGCGATCCGGTAACAGTACAGGCACTTAAATGTTTTAATTAGTTTTTGTTTTAGTTTATTATTTACTAATGATGATACGGTTCTTTATTTTGGAGGAGTCTTGCGTTCCCGATTCTAATGAGCAAGAGGAGGTTGTGTCTAGTATACAAGGAGAACAAAACAAACCGTTTCTAGATTTGAACAATCATCCCCCTGTTGATGAAACAACCCCTGTAGATGACTCATACCATGCTTGTCAACCAAGTTATCCGACGCAACAAGGGTATCCGGATTATAGATACGGGTGTGAATACGGAGGAGACGGTGGATACGGAGGAGACGGTGGATACGGAGGAGACGGTGGTTACAGAGGAGATGGTGGATACAGTGGATACGGAGGAGACGGTGGTTATGGTGGATATGGTAGATATGGTGGTGAGACACCTCCCATCCAGGACAGTCCGTACTTAAAAAAGCAGGTATTAATTACTATTTTTGTATTATTATTATTATTTATTTATTTATTTATTTATTTATTAAAATTATTTATTATTATTGTCGATGTTACAGGTTTTCAACTCTTTAGATGAACTAAAGAATCGGATACAAGAAATAGCAAACGCGGATGGTTTCGTCATTGTCACCCGTCGATCAAAGAAAACCGGTGGAAGAATCGGGAGGGTATGGCTTGAATGTGATCGTGGTGGTGAGCACCACACTACAGCAACACTTAGAAAAGCCGGAAGCAAAAAAACCGGTTGCCCGTTTTACCTGCTGGCTGTGCGAAACCACCCGTATGAAACCTGGGAGATTAAAGACGGAAAAATTGAACATAACCACGAACTTTGTGAGGACCTGTCGGCCCACGCGTTTGTGCGAAGGTTTACTCCAAGCGAAATGAAACTGATCGAGCAGCTGACAGCTCAAAACATGGAGTCGCGCAAAATATTTCAAACGATAAGGAAGCAGGACCCCGAGAGGTTTCATGTTCTGAAAGACGTTCAAAACGTTGTGGCGAAGATTAGAGCCGAACAAAGACAAGGATTGACTCCCATGCAGTCACTAGAAAACAAGCTGATAAACAACGACTTTATTTACGAGACACGGGAGGAACCCGGAACAGAGATCGTAACAGAGATCTTCTTTCTTCATCGGTACTCGAGAGACATGTGGCGTGCATTCCCCCACGTCATGCTGATCGATGCGACGTACAAGACAAACATATACAATATGCCCTTTATCCAGATTGTTGGTATGACGCCTACCAACAAATCGTTTATTATCGCGCATGCCGTTGTTAGTAAAGAACGGGGTGATAACTTTGTATGGGTGCTTGAGAGGGTAAAGTCAATGTTGGATGAATGCATGGAGCCACGTGTGATTTTAACCGATAGAGACCTAGCCCTTATGGGAGCGTGTGCTAAAGTATTTCCAAACGCCTCCAGGCTTCTTTGCAGGTGGCACATACAACAGAATGTTATGAAGCACTGCAAGGGTTCCTTCACAGACGAAGACTGGAAGAATTTTTTGTCATTCTGGGGGACATTGATTGAGTCTCCATCCATACTCATCTACGAGTACCACTTGCGCAACATGCGACAACGACTTGTGGAGTGCAAACGTTCCAGTAAGTTTTTATAATAACATACGACTCACATATGCAAATTTCATTAAATTATTTTTACGTTTTAGGAGTCTTCAAATACGTGTACGATAACTGGCTAAAAGACTATAAGGAGATGTTCGTCTTTGCGTGGACTGATAAGAGGCGCAACTTTGGTAATCGTACCACAAACAGAGTTGAGAGCCAACACGCCAACTTAAAGAGATACGTTGAAGATAGGAGCTCGCTGGACCGTGTAGTTGGTTGTGTCCATGATATAGTTGAGACACAGTTCGGTGCAACAAGGAAGACTTTTCGAGATAGCATCGAAAAAACAATGACCCACCACAAACACCCGTTGTTTCAACACCTACTTGGAAAAGTATCCCATACAGCCCTTGACTTGTTGAGGGGCGAGGCAATTAGGAAGGTAGATGTCTTGGAGCGCTTTCATTCATCATGTGGTTGCCAAATGTGGCACAGCTGTGGGTTGCCCTGTGCTTGTAGGATAGAAAAGTACATTCTTGAAGGTAATAATTGTTAAACGTACAACACTTGTGTGATATATTTCCGTTAATCATGTGATTTAAACAATGTTGTTTTTAACCGTGCAGAGCGTCCGATTCAACTCGAAGACGTGGACGTCTTCTGGCGGAAACTTAACTTCCAAAGTTGTAAATTGATAGACGATGACGTGGACGTGGTCGAAGAGCTAAATATTGTTAGACAACAATTACAGTCGCACCCCCCAGCTCAGCAAAAAAGCCTGATGTCAAAGATTAAAGCGGTGTTGACTCCAAAGAAATCTACCAAGAAACCACCGGTTGTCCAACAAAATACTCGTGGCCGACCAACAACAAAGCAGGTACAACAAAGGTTGGACGAGGCCTCTCGTATAGATGAAGAATTGAGGAGAAGCTCATTCGGTGATGCAAACACGTGCTTTGAAGGTTCCCGACAAAGTAAGTACGATAAACCTCGCCACAGCTCGTACGTTCCGTCACAGGCCTCTCAACAGTCGGTTATAAGGTCCCAAAAACCCAAAGCGAGCCTAAGTCGTTCAAAGAGTTCTAAGAAGAAAGAGACACGAGATGCTCACGGTTTCCCGTTAATCATTGGGGACGAGTACGTGGGAATCATCGAACAGTTTCAGGATGACATTCCGCTAGTGTTCCATCCGTACGTCTCGTGCATACGAGATGTGATGCCGGACGGTCATTGTGGGTTTCGGTCTGTGGCTGTGGGGTTAGGTATGGAACAGAGTTCATGGGGGCTCATTCGAAGGCACCTTGTCCAAGAAATGGATCAGAACAAATCGATCTGGTTCCCAATATTTGAAGCATGGGATGAAGGTTATTTTTACACGCATCGTCAGGGCCTAATTTGGGATTCAGTGTCCGGTTGTGGGGGGGATCACTGGATGGACTTTCCCTTTGCAGGACTTCTTATTGCACAAACGTACGGTATCGGCGTGCACCTGTTAACGACAACCATGGGTGCGAGTTCCACTTTCTTCCCGATACTAAGTCCTCCGGCTAATCAACAACCGTTGTTCATAACGCTTACACATGTAAACGAGAACCACTTCATATATGTTAAGCTGGAAGGGGATTATCCAATGCCACCAGCACACGGGCTATGGTTGAACCACCGAACACCCCATACGAAACAATGGGAAGATATGTACTTGCCACGTCTACAATGGTATACATCGATAATGAATCCTCCGCCAAGATCAAACCCCAGTCTTAATTACATCGATAGTGATACGGAAGAATGATTTTTGTAATTTGAATGTATTTTTTTATTAATTCCTATAATTTTCTTCAATTTCTATAATTTTTTTTTATAATTTGTATCATTTTTCTATAATTAAAACAGGTTAATATCATTTTTTTAAAAAAACTATACATATACGACGCGTATAGAGCTATACGTGTCGTATAGATTTGCCCAAAAGACCATTTTGCCCCTGGTATGCCCCCAATTTAGGCTTATTTCAGGGGCTAAAAGGTCATTCTAGAATACATAGACGCCTCGTATAGATCTATACGAGTCGTCTATTTGAGCGGGTTTTTGAAATTTTGAATTTTGAATATTTGAAAATCAAAATTTGAATTTTTTGAATTAGGACGCCTCGTATAGAGCTATACGAGTCGTCAACAGTGTCGGCACCAATTCTTTTTTTTTAAATTTGAATTTTGAAAATATTTTATGTTCATTACCATTTTGCCCCTGAAAGTCCCCAGTATAGGCCTTTAACAGGGGCTTAAAGGTAATTTTGAAATACCAGACGACGCGTATAGAGCTATACGTGTCGTCTATAGTCTTTAATTACCATTTTATTTTTTAATTATAAAAAAGGTTTATTAAATTACCATTTTGCCCCTGTAAAGCCCTCAGTATAGTCTTTAGTCAGGGGCAAAATGGTAATTAACCATTACAGAAATATCTTTTTGTATTGGTTAATTACTATTTTGCCCCTGAATAATGCCTATACTGGGGGCTTAACAGGGGCAAAATGGTGATTTTGGAAAAAGGTAGGACGACTTGTATAGCGCTATATGAGGCTGCTTATAACCCCCAAACAAAAAACAAACACACATACGGAGAATACACCTCTATACGCCTCGGATACGTATTTCGACCGGATTTTCGAAGATTTGAAGCATCACCGGTACGTATTTCGCCCCGTAGTTTAGTATTTTTGCCACGTTTTTGCCTTTAGACCGTAGGTTTGCCCTGAAATTTGATTTTTGTGGGGTTTGGGGGTTTGAGTTTTGAGGTTGAAGATGAATGTGGAAGAACAGGACGCCGAGTATAGCCCTATACGAGGGCTATACGAGGCTCTGTGTTTTTTTTTTTTAATAATTATTATTATTAGTTTTATTATTATTGTTATTATTAATGTTGTTATT
>JARYGA010056502.1:0-26729 GCA_030545235.1 Helianthus tuberosus | reverse complement strand
TCCTCTAGTTATTCTATGGGGGTTACATGTTTCATTGGACATGGAGTATGAGTGGAAGTTCTGGTCGTTCATATACATATAATAACTTGGTTGCTTGCTAGTAACAATTTAGGCTCAAATGGAAGAAGAATTGTAGCTCTAACTTATCACATCATTAGTTGCTATCAACTGGGTTTACCCAGCCTTATATAATATATTAACAGATACAAACCACATGAATATTCCCACATACGTGGAAGTACTTTGATGAAAGCTAACGTGTATATTGCTGCAATCTCTAGATTCTAGTACTTAAAGGTCATTCTCCTATATATTAATTTTCTAGTACTTATAGCATCCACAATAAGGGGATATTTTGGTGTTTTTAGTGAGAGAGAAAGTGATGTGGGGGAGAGAGGGTGTGAAGATGTTTGTGAGGAAAAATGAGAAAAAATGGATGGGTGTGAGTTATGTGAGTGTAGAGAGGAGAGAGGAGAGAGGAAAGAGAGAAGAAATGTGTTTGTGAGAGGGGCAAGTGAGAGAAATGTTCTCATTGGTTGGGCAGGTGCCACATTAGCACCAAAAAAATACCACCTAAAAACACCTCTATTGGTGATGCTCTTAAAGGTAATTCAACCAAAACCATATTATTTACTTTGAAATATAATATTCTGTACAAACGCATACTTTGGAAGAAACAAACAGAAAATTATTAAATCCCGGAAAAAAAACTTCCTTGTAGACCAATTTCGGTACCAACTTTTGACAATTTCGGTACCGGTCCGGTAGTACCGGTTCGGTACCGGCATTTACCCTCAAATACTCGTACTGTACGGTACCGAAGCGTACCATACCCGAAGCTTTTTTTTTTTTTAAAAAAAAGTTAATTTAGCGGAAAGGACCATCACAAATGTAAAATATTTCCCGGCCCCATGGATAAAAGGGTAAAAAATCCATCATACATAACAAACACCAACCACATCACATAAGCAAGTAATGGCGCAAATCCATAAAACAAAAACCGAAACCCAGGGATTCATGGCGCTACCATGTGTTTTTTGTAATCTTAATCAACAATACAAAAACACTTTCAAATTTCAAAATAAAAATATAGTAGCAACATCCCTCCTTTCTTACAATCATCCTTATGCCTCAGCAAATCTGTTAATCATGATAAAAACATACAAATTAACACTTCATTTCTACACACAAATGTCATCGTGTGTTTATAAAAATATCGAAAGTTGGAAACTTTACCCCAACTCAGAGAGTTTCATGTGGGAGACGACATAGTCGGCAAAGAAAGCATCCTCATCCTGATTCAAAACAACAATGAAATTAAGCATACAAGTACCCAATGCAGTATACAAGGGTTGAAGCTATAAAGGTACTCACAGCAGCATATTTCTCAACCAAGGGTCAGAATACAGGGTCTTCAAGGAGAGCTTTGTCGGTAGGTAGCTTGAGGAGACCTTCTTTCTCACCAGCAAGAAGCTCTCTGTTTACAACAACTAAATTAGAATATGTATAAAAACTAAAAATTGCAATAAACCCAAAACTAAATCTTACGTGAAGTAGCTATTGTCGAAGATAAGTAGATTGGAAGTCCATGGTCCCTTGAATCCAGATCGCTCCTTGTGGGCAGCTCCCTATATAAAAAAAAATACACGTTAAAATTTTGCTCAAGCAAATTCAAATGAATGTAGTGACTATCGACACCAACCAGAGTGTGGCCACAAGATAGTGTCACAATGTCAATGTCGTCAAGATCCATGGTCTTAACAAAAACACCCCTCAAATGGTCGTTTCTTGAAATACATATAAATGATACATCTTAATACGGGACAAATGCTTAATAGCCAGAAACATCAAATAAATGGATAATCATCATGTTCCAATACACAAGATGAACGTCCAGATTTAACAGATTCACTAACCCTTAGTTGCATCAGGAAGGCGCCTTCAACTAGGGCTCTTCTTTGTCCTGAAGCAAATTTAAGTTACCCAATTAGGGCATAGAACGTTAAAATCATAACATTATAGAAATCATACGAACAAAGAAGCCCATTAGTAACATTAAGTTAACAAAACAAAAATAACCTCCCTTCCCGGATGGAAAGGAACTTCAGGACCTCCAGCAATTTCAACAGCAACAACACCAGCTAACTAAAGCAAAAGGTTAAGAAACTAAAGCAAAAATGAAAACCATTTTGATTGTGTTGACCATAACTGGAACCGCCTCAACATCACCTCAACTTCTCTGGATGCTCCACCGGATATTGCAACGTCTATTTCATTTATTAAACAAATAAATCAGAAGCACGGTATAATTATGTGTAACACCCGTTCTCATAAATCAAGGCTTAACGTATATTTTACGAAAACAATCATGTAATTAAGATTACATATACATCGGAAATACGGGTTTATTATAACTTTTACAATTTAAACTAATACAACATAATGTGATTTAATTCATCGTTTTAGAATAACGACGAAACAACTTGCGGAAGCTTCATTTTTTTTCGTGTGTTCGGTCCTTTGCCATCGCTTGATCTCCATCCGGGTACACTTGATATCACCTATGATCAAAACCAACTTAAAAGTTAGTTTTGATAGCTTATAATCATGTATAAACAAGTTTCTTAAACAAGCAAATAAAATTTCGGAATTTTGCCTCTCGCGCCACGCGAGAGGCTCCTTCTTTTCCTTCGCGTGCCGCGACAGCACCCGCGTGTCGCGCCCGGTGCCCGGTTCTCCTTCGCGTGTCGCGGGGGAGATCGTTTTCCAGCAGGTCCGCATCTAGGACCTGCATTTCTACCAGCTATGTTTATTTATCAAAAATCAAACTTTCAAAGACCATAACTTTTGATGTAGAAGTCCGTTTTACGTGATTCTTTTCCCTACGCGTTCAAAATTTAATTCTCCATCTTATGGAGTTAAAATCTGATATTCAACTACTTCAAAAATTCAGATTTCAAGCTCTCGGCTTGAAATTCCTTTTTAACACTTTTGACCAGTTTCATGATTCATTAAACCACTTTTGTTTAAATCATTACAAATTTTTTTGAGGTATTCATTATCTCAAAACCATCAACTCGTGAGTTCAAGACTTTCATACATTATGCAACTAGAGGTTGAGTTAAGCGCAAAACTTCATTTTGACCCGTTGGAGGGATTGACCATTAACTTTAAATTTCACTCATCATTTTACTACATTAAGGTATCTACCTATTCTTTGTAATCTTAATGCGAATTCCTAAACAACCCATATGGGTCGTTTGCCCAATTCACCCATTAAGGGCTTTTTGGTTAATTTTAGTCCTTCATTTTACGACGAAGGACTTTCGCTAATATTTGACCAAAAATATCGCTTTTAACAATAATTCTAAATATGCGTACCTTGCTCGAGTCATAGGATTGACCCGTTTAAATATCTTTCACTATTAATTTCTAATTAATACCAACGCGAACCGTATGATATTTCCTGTAATCACAAAACTCAACAAGCGGTCATCAATTAATATTGTCGAATGATCTTGCCAATGTCATTTGACCCGTTTAGTCCGAACGACCATTTTCCATTATGAGATGATATCTAGTTACCATCTCGCCCTTTTACCCATTCCGGTTTACACCATAACGTAATGTTTCAAAATTTCTTATTAGTTCATCGTCACATGACTAATTTACCAATTTACCCTTTTTGCCATTGTTTATGATTTCTCACCATTGCACTAGTTCCGACTCATATTATTTGCGTCGGAACATTATAACTCAATTACTAACTTTTCCTTATTCATTTTCAATACACACAACTGATGTATACTAAAAAGGGTGTAAGCTTTTACTTACCTCGCATCCAAGTTACGCTTTCCTTTTCGTACTTGCTCCGTTTGACCCGCTTCATTCCCAAGCCTCCACCTAGCTTGTCAAGAGTCAAACTATCATCATAATTCACAAGGTGGTTAGATTAGTCATTATAACGACGACTATTCCACCTTACGTATTTTCTATGTGAAAACTACAATTCGACTCCGTCCATGGTTAGTTTAACTTTTCAAAAGTTAACTACCCTTAATTATATGATATGTGCATATAAGCTAAATCGACTTCATAATTAAAATTTGTATTACTCCACATCACACGTAATTGGTCGAACTAGGAAATTACGCATTTGATTCATAATTTCAACATATGAACATTGTGGGCATAATTTACAACATCAACAATCAAGGTTCGTATCACTGAAAATATGCTGTTTTTGGTGACCTGTTTAACCTGTTTACAAGTCTTCAAAAATTATGAGTTTTTTATGTGGCGTACCTCTCGGAGGGTTAAGCCTTGTGTTAAAATTTCAAGATCGAACTCTTTACCAAAAATTCGTAAAAATTCATTTACTAAGCTGCAATCAGATTCGTCACTTCTGACTGCAGCTTACGAAAAATTCATTAAAAATTCCTCGTTTATCCGATTGACGAAATTCCAATTGGCGATTCTTTTAATCACTTAAAACTTTCTACAGTAAGAATTTTAGATCATAACTCAATTCCTAAATTGAGTTATGACATTCGTAATGGGCTGCAAATTCTGCCAGAAAACGCAGCTTGATCATTTGATACGGAAAAATTCATAAAACGCTCAATTTTTGTCGAAAAAATGCGATTCCAGTGGGGTTTTAAAGATATTTCCTGGAATTACATTTTAGACTCAAGAAACACATGTTTTTATCATGTTTTTTCTATGTTACAGCCAATACAAATCGGTTGTAAGTTCTGATCAGGAGCTATTTGAATTTAGTTTTCAATTAAAGCATGTTCTTGACATCATAACACTATTTTCTTTGCAATCAAAACCCTAAAAACATCTCATACATGAATTTAGCATCAACAACATCTGAATTTACTTGAACTAAGCATGATTTCAATATATACTTGTCTAGGGTTTACTCCTAGACATAATATTGTTCCTATTCCATCAATACAACATCCATGCAACACAAATTTCGAATCTCACATGTTTATAAAAATCTCAAGATGTAACTAGAAGATGAAATTTGACCTACCTTGTGATCCCTTCGCTGAGGTGATCACTAATCTGATCTTAGATTTCGATTTGGAGTAGATTTGGCCTTTCAATTGATGGATTTGAGCATGTTAGGGTTTGAAGATGAGCTCCCTGGCTCTTCTGGAAATCTCGACCAGAACACACACTTAGAGTGTGTGTTTTGGTGTTAGTATTTTATTTAATTAAAACATTTCCCCTTTTTGCCTCTTTTAGTCCCTCTTGTTTCATTTATTACAAAAGAAGCTATATCTCATAACTTTTCATTTAATTACCCATTACTAACTAGGTTAACTATTCCTAGTTAACTTGGTGGGTGTGGGGAATCATAACCCGTTTTATTATTTTTTTAAGTCCCGTTAACTCGGGCTCCTAATAAACCGTGTTTTCTCAAAGCATTTATTCCTCTTTTTTATTAATACAAGATTATTTATTCAAATCCTAATATTCACCGGGTTAACTAATTTTTTTTACCACTAACGGTATTTTACCCGTCTTTTAGTATTAACGGGGTTTGATTACCAAACCCGTTTTCGGGGTGTTACAAGTCTACCCCCCTTAAAGAGGTTTCGTCCTCGAAACCTTTTCTTACATAATTCCTTGAGTTTAAACTCAATGTATTTGATCCGAGAAATCTTTCAAACATTACTTATACTTTTAACCAATTGTTAGTATTACCAGAAAAATATGGTAACATCTTTTTGGTTACTAATTGTCTACGTATCTCCTACAACATAGTGCAACTTGAAATAACGTAATCTCGTAATTTCCACTAGTTTAGTTAACTTAGCGATATCCATCACTTTCATATACTATCAAATTCTTTATGAATCCATTACTTTGACCCGTTTAAAGGTCTTTAGTGAAATCTTTCACTTTTAGCAACAAATTCTTTTGTTTTCAAATTTATTTATTCGGTTCAGTTATACCGAATCCACCACTTACAAGCAAACCAAATTTCTTGATTTGAATTGCTAACCCTAACCGGTCTCACTAACTTGACTTATTAGTCCAGTTACTTTTTACCGCTCGCTTGGTTATAATGTGATTCTACTTCACATTGCATTTCTTGGCCGTGATCGTGTCACATCATGTTTAATTTATATCAACCTTTCATTTTCGAAAATATCACTTTTCGAATATATCGTCTTGTGCCTGTCAGTGTCAAGACTTGTATCTTCCATGCTTACTATTTAAATTTCTATCAGAATTTATATTTGTAAAAACGTTATTTCTTACTAAAACCGAAGTTTTAGTTTTAGGATCTTCTCTTTAACTTTTGTCAATTATCCATACCAGGATATTGACATTCCATAATTTATACTTTTACAGTCTTAGTTTTATGCGGGGATCCTCAATTTATTTCCTCGCCTTGCCTAGTTAACCCGTAGGTTTTATCACTTAGCCTATGGGCTATTTTATTAGACCTTCACCTCTTTACGGCGAGGTCCTTATAATCTTTTTCTTTCTAGTCATGACTCGTGGGTCGTTTTAGTCTCGTAGACCTTTCCATTGTTTATAACCCTAAAGGTTAGGTTGACCCCGTAGTTCATTCTTTACTCATGTCGTTCTTAAAATACATGTTTGGTGTCAAGGCACCCTGTTTTTGTTTGAAGAATCATTTATTTTTCGCCTTGGTATTTTCTTTGACCTTGACCGTAGTCTAAGGCTACATTCGTTTCCTTTCGGACAAATTTTCCGACTTTATGACTTCTCACGTCATTTATGCGTCGGTTTATCTTATGCTCACCATTATCCAGTTTACATATATTCGTATTTGACTATGTCCCATTACCGGGCTCATTATTCTTTTGCTTTTAACGCTACCATTATCCCGCTTGCGTTTACTCATGCCGTCCGGCATGATATTATATTCGACCCGTTCAACTTTAAAATAGTTGAACATAATTTATTCAAAATTTCTATTTACGAGATTTTATAGTCATAACTCGTAATCCAAGTCTTTTGATTTTTGATTTTTTTTACCCGCGTTCACGTCTCTTGATTTTCACATGTGTTTAAATTCCTACCCATCAACTGGGTGTTTTACCGAAGTCGTTATTATTGCAACCCTCCCGGTATGCATTAAGACCTCGCTTCATTTTTTTTATTCCGACTTTGTCCTCAAGTTTGACGTTTTACAAAAACGGCCCGTTAAGAGGCATATTTGCATTTTCCGGGTTCGAGTGTAAGTACACTCCCTCCCAATGCATATCTTAATCGTTTTACATGTTTGCATTCTCCGGGTTCGAGTGCAAGTACACTCCCTCCCATTGCATATCTTAATCATTTTATATTAATCTTTGTCCCTTCACTCGGGCTCATTATCCTAATGTAATACGCTTCCGTCACTCGGCTGTGCGTTTACATTATTATCAAATATTTTGCTTGTTTGATTCATTTGGGTACTTTTTTTTTAATTTGTCCCATTTACCTCGTCCTTACTACATCGGATGTAAGTATGTCCATCATAAAAAGTTCATGGTACCACGTGCTCACCACTTACTTGGCCAGAGTAAGCGATCAACACCTGGTATACATGACCTTTTTATAATTTTCACATTACACCCCATGTAAGTAATGCCTCTATTTGTTTCTCTTGGAAACAATATCCCGGATAGGTTTTCTATTCGGGTTTTTTCAAGTTTTCAATCTACATATGCAATTTTCTATCTCTACGTATTTGTTGCATATTACTATATGTGTAATTAAATTTAAACTGTGCACATGGTAATGCTTGCCCTGACAGGCTTCTCTTGCCATTAGCCTTGTTCGCGATCGCTACGCGATTTAGGTCCTTGGTGAGCATGTTCTACTTGTCGTACTTTGGACTGTTCCTCCATCAAGTCCGCAATTTGTTAGACTCCCGCTATCTTCAGATGCGAGTATCCTTCAACTAAGCATTTACAAAAGTTAGTAATTTCAACATTAATAAATGCACGTATTGTAATACAAGGCTTTTTACTGCACGTGATTTCGTTAACTATACTAATCATTTTCATTGGTGTAACGTGTATTACACGATACCCTATGTGTTGTTCACAACACTTTAATCATACTAGACCATTAACATACGTGTACTTACCGGATCTGCGATCAAGCCTCGAACCGAACACACTTTATTCTTTAACCATGAGCTCTGATTACCAACTTGTAACACCCGTTCTTATAAATCAAGGTTTAACGTATATTTTACGAAAACAATCATGTAATTAAGATTACATATACATCGGAAATACGGGTTTATTAAAACTTTTACAATTTAAAGTAATACAACATAATGTGATTTAATTCATCGTTTTAGAATAACGACGAAACAACTTGCGGAAGCTTCATTTTTTTTTCGTGTGTTCGGTCCTTTGCCATCGCTTGATCTCCATCCGGGTACACTTGATATCACCTATGATCAAAACCAACTTAAAAGTTAGTTTTGATAGCTTATAATCATGTATAAACAAGTTTCATAAACAAGCAAATAAAATAAAAATAAAATTTCGGAATTTTGCCTCTCGCGCCACGCGAGAGGCTCCTTCTTTTCCTTCGCGTGCCGCGACAGCACCCGCGTGTCGCGCCCGGTGCCCGGTTCTCCTTCGCGTGTCGCGGGGGAGATCGTTTTCCAGCAGGTCCGCATCTAGGACCTGCATTTCTTCCAGCTATGTTTATTTATCAAAAAGCAAACTTTCAAAGACCATAACTTTTGATCTAGAAGTCCGTTTTACGTGATTCTTTTTCCTACGCGTTCGAAAATTAATTCTCCATCTTATGGAGTTAAAACCTGATATTCAACTACTTCAAAAATTCAGATTTCAAGCTCTAGGCTTGAAATTCCTTTTTAACACTTTTGACCCGTTTCATGATTCATTAAACCACTTTTGTTTAAATCATTACAAATTTTTTTGAGGTATTCATTATCTCAAAACCATCAACTCGTGAGTTCAAGACTTTCATACATTATGCAACTAGAGGTTGAGTTAAGCGCAAAACTTCATTTTGACCCGTTGGAGGGATTTACCATTAACTTTAAATTTCACTCATCATTTTACTACATTAAGGTATCTACCTATTCTTCGTAATCTTAATGCGAATTCCTAAAAAACCTATATGGGTCGTTTGCCCAATTCACCCATTAAGGGCTTTTTGGTTAATTTTAGTCCTTCATTTTACGACGAAGGACTTTCGCTAATATTTGACCAAAAATTTCGCTTTTAACAATAATTCTAAATATGCGTACCTTGCTCGAGTCATAGGATTGACCCGTTTAAATATCTTTCACTATTAATTTCTAATTAATACCAACGCGAACCGTATGATATTTCCTGTAATCACAAAACTCAACAAGCGGTCATCAATTAATATTGTCAAATGATCTTGCCAATGTCATTTGACCCGTTTAGTCCGAACGACCATTTTCCATTATGAGATGATATCTAGTTACCATCTCGCCCTTTTACCCATTCCGGTTTACACCATAACGTAATGTTTCAAAATTTCTTATTAGTTCATCGTCACATGACTAATTTACCAATTTACCCTTTTTGCCATTGTTTATGATTTCTCACCATTGCACTAGTTCCGACTCATATTATTTGCGTCGGAACATTATAACTCAATTACTAACTTTTCCTTATTCATTTTCAATACACACAACTGATGTATACTAAAAAGGGTGTAAGCTTTTACTTACCTCGCATCCAAGTTACGCTTTCCTTTTCGTACTTGCTCCGTTTGACCCGCTTCATTCCCAAGCCTCCACCTAGCTTGTCAAGAGTCAAACTATCATCATAATTCACAAGGTGGTTAGATTAGTCATTATAACGACGACTATTCCACCTTACGTATTTTCTATGTGAAAACTACAATTCGACTCCGTCCATGGTTAGTTTAACTTTTCAAAAGTTAACTACCCTTAATTATATGATATGTGCATATAAGCTAAATCGACTTCATAATTAAAATTTGTATTACACCACATCACACGTAATTGGTCGAACTAGGAAATTACGCATTTGATTCATAATTTCAACATATGAACATTGTGGGCATAATTTATAACATCAAGTTGAAGCACCAACAACAGATACAGATTCAGATGAAGAAATCGTATACCTAGCAGGAGAAGCTCAGCCAATTGAAGAAATCCAGTGGCCTGAGGAAGAAGATAAATTACCCGTAGCGTCCTATAAGGAAAATATCCTTATGCAAGGTACGGAGAATGAAATCAACCAGTGTTATAAAAGATCTGCTAAGAATTACAAGAAACTGAGAAAGCGACAAACCAAGAAATGGATTGTCAAAACGGCTCAGGAATCTAAAGTAATTAGAACTGAAAGTTCTAGTAATCAAAGCGAGCTGAAAGATGTGCCGTTTGATACTAACACTGAAAGTAATTATGAAACAGAATCTATTGAGCAAAGAAGTGAAAGAATTTATGCTGGAGGATTAGAAGAAGAATCTGCTGAAATGGAGTATCCTTCTCTTGCAAAATTCAAACAATTGATGTTGGGAAAAACAGAGCATGCAAAGATGTCATCTAGTACTTCCAATTACTATGGAAGACCACCAGATGCTACGATGACACCAGTAGTTTACCCCCCCCCCCCCCCCGCACAACCAACAGGACAGATGAGATCAATGTTTCCTTTTGATCAAGCAAAAATCAGGCAAAGAACAGAAGCAATGGCATCAGCTATGCCTAATAATATGTGGAGTTTGCCACCAGCATGGTCTAATCAAGGGAGTATTTTGGTTCTACTATTTGATATCAGCCTATGGGGAGATGTGATATCAAGATGGGAATCAAGTGTCCTGAATGTTGTAGATGATCCAACGAAAAGCTGGCCCAATGACATATCAAAAATCAACTTCATTGAAAATCTCATGGGAGAAGTTGAAAAACTTGCATGGATCCAGTGGAAAAGTGTTTACAAACAAGAGTATAATGCTCTTGAAGAAGCTGCAGGAGGCACTCAAAATATCATTTCAACAATATGGAAGATATTTATCCTGGAAGATCCATACCAGGGCAGCACGGCGGAACAAGATAAAGCTTATAGGAATTTGGAGCGATTACAGTGCAATGAAACAAAGCACATATGGAAATTCCTAAGTGACTACAAAAATCTTGCAGCAAAACCTGGAAGATTATTTGTGGGAATTGAGCTTTCTGATAAGCTCTTTAGTAAACTTCCCCCGATATTGGGACAGGATATTGAAAAGGCATGGAATGAAAAGTATCCTGGAGTAGCATCTGCAGTCTTTCCTAGAATCAAGTTCATAGGAGAATACCTTGAAGAAGAATGTAGGAGAGCAGCATTACAGAAGGAAGTTAGAGCTATTGATTTCTGTGGAAATATATCCATTCCTGGATATTATGGTACACAAAGAAAAAGAACGTCACTAAAAATAGGCTGTTTTTGGTGACCTGTTTAACCTGTTTACAAGTCTTCAAAAATTATGATTTTTTTATGTGGCGTACCTCTCGGAGGGTTAGGCCTTGTGTTAAAATTTCAAGATCTAACTCTTTACCAAAAATTCGTAAAAATTTATTTACTAAGCTGCAATCAGATTCGTCACTTCTAACTGCAGCTTACGGAAAAATTCATTAAAAATTCCTCGTTTATCCGATTGACGAAATTACAATTGGCGATTATTTTAATCACTTAAATCTTTCTACAGTAAGAATTTTAGATCCATTGATACGTAATGGGCTGCAAATTCTGCCAGAAAACGCAGCTTGATCCATTGATACGGAAAAATTCATAAAACGCTCAATTTTCGTCAAAAAAATGCGATTCCAGTGGGGTTTTAAAGATATTTCCTGGAATTACATTTTAGACTCAAGAAACACATGTTTTTGTCAGGTTTTGTCTATGTTACAGCCAATACAAATCGGCTGTAAATTCTGATCAGGAGCTATTTGAATTCAGTTTTCAATTAAAGCATGTTCTTGACATCATAACACTATTTTCTTTGCAATCAAAACCCTAAAAACATCTCATACATGAATTTAGCATCAACAACATCTGAATTTACTTGAACTAAGCATGATTTTAGTATATACTTGTCTAGGGTCCTAGACATAATATTGTTCCTATTCCATAAATACAACATCCATGCAACATAAATTTCGAATCTCACATGTTTATCAAAATCTTAAGATGTAACTAGAAGATGAAATTTGACATACCTTGTGATCCCTTCACTGAGGTGATCACTAATCTGATCTTAGATTTCGATTTGGAGTAGATTTGGCCTTTCAATTGATGGATTTGAGTATGTTAGGGTTTGAAGATGAGAGCTCCCTGGCTCTTCTGGAAATCTCGACCAGAACACACACTTAGAGTATTTGTTTTGGTGTTAGTATTTTATTTAATTAAAACATTTTCCCTTTTTGCCTCTTTTAGTCCCTCTTGTTTCATTTATTACAAAAGAAGCTGTATCTCATAGCTTTTCATTTAGTTACCCATTACTAACTAGGTTAACTATTCCTACTTAACTTGGTGGGTGTGGGGAATCATAACCCGTTTTATTATTTTTTTAAGTCCCGTTAATTCGGGCTCCTAATAAACCGTGTTTTCTCAAAGCATTTATTCCTCTTTTTTATTAATAAAAGATTATTTATTCAAATCCTAATATTCACCGGGTTAACTAATTTTTTTTTACCACTAACGGTATTTTACCCGTCTTTTAGTATTAACGGGGTTTGATTACCAAACCCGTTTTCGGGGTGTTAATTTATGACTAAAATAGTTAAACCTAATGATGACATTTTCATTACCTCTTGAACCTCACGCTTAACATTCTCAAGGCCTCCAACATCCTCCCAGCTAACATTTGGAACCTCAACAACCTATATTCCAAACAGAAAATAATTATTAATTGGAAATAATGTTAGTATATAACTAACTATATATAAACAAATATATATATTTAGTATATTGACGTACGGTCTCACGCAGAGCAGACAGATTGCTAGTTCCAAGAGCAGTAGAGAAATGTTCGTTTGTGATTGCCATAGAGTTGAGTATCTCAGCATCAATAGATTCCTCTTGATGCTGGAGATTCATAATCGTCAGTGAGAACAAAGGGTTTGTGAATTGCGAAAATATTAGACGGTAAGAAAAAAGAAAACAGATTAACAATTTAAATAGGGTATTAGAAAATATGTAAGAGATCTACAGTTGATAGAAATCAGGTGTGTTTGGTTTAAAAAGAAGATGAAACGACTAACCTCCCAGAGTTCTTCAGATTAAATTATTCACCTCCAGCCCTGGTTGTTCCGAATCCCCCGCCAAGCTTACGGGGTCACCAGTTGGGAATAGTTCTACCATGTTCAACGTCCACAAGCACCCTTCTCGAATCAAGCTTCCTTCCATCCGCTTTTTTATATACAACTATACACCATCATCATACAAATCAACCATCAGATATGTAAATGAATTAAAAATAGCAACATAGTAACCAAAAGTGGCAATTTCAACTCATTCACGTATAAAAAATGTCCGTTCTGTAGCCCAACCCACTCATTTTGCCACCTCTAGTAGAAAATGACAGAGAAAATATAAAAATGACGAATAAAACCTTTCATATAACATGTATGCATGTACTCTATGAAAGCATATCCTCTTGGTTTGTTGGTCCCTTTATCAGCAATCAAACGAACCTGGAACAATAAGGAGTTAGAGAAAAGATCCAAATATATAGATACCAATAATCTTTTAACAGGCATATTAGTTAAAATATTAGGTAGGCAATTAAAAAAAATCCTAATGCACGACAAACACGCACTAAGCCTCGATAGCCATGCTCACCTTTCATTAAAACAGGCTTCGAAGGCGATGCATCACCAACGTCACTTGCTATAGAGTCGTGCAATAACTTTGGTCATTTACCATGTATTGAGAACATACTACCCTTCCCTTAACAAGGACTATTTATATAAATACAAACTACTAAATATCATAAAACTTCAATAGCAAGAAATGCATATACTGAACTTAATAAAAGAAGAGAAGAGATACACTCCCAATATTTTTTCCCAAAAGATGAAAGTCTCGGTTTGTTGTAGAAATTTATGTCCAAATAAAATATGCGGATCATTCATCTGCTCAAGTAAGATACAATGCAAACCGAAGAACATAAAGCCCCTTTTTATTACCTTTAAAAAGCCGATATTCATCTTTTAACCTTGATATTTGTTCAAAGCCAAAACATAAGGCCCTCTTTAGCTAGAAGCTAAGGAACCCCACTATACACCAAAACATTACATTCACTAAAAGAAAAGGCAATAGGAAACATATTACATATGAAAATTTATAGCACCAAAACTTATCCAGTTACCGTAAGCTAACCTCTGCATCTTGAATCTCTTGGTAACCCACCAGTAAGCCATTTCCTTGACATCTTCTACCTCCTTAAACGTTGAAGTGTTTGTGCCCTTAAAATTTGATTTAGTTTGGAATTGAAATTGAAAAATATCCAGATCCAGGTCATACAATTGAAAAAACTGCAATGAACAACTTACCTTCATCATCAATGATTGAACAATTGTTGACATCAACATCGATGTACTCGCTCTAGTCAGTGTGTTTGTTAATAAGAACCCGACCATAAGTCACATAGCACACAAATCATAAGGTCGAAAATAAGAACCCGACCATAAGTCACCTAGCCCACAAAAATCTGTACTAGGGAAGTTTTGTTGACTCTCTCTCTCAATCTTCAATAAGAACCCGACCATAAGTCACCTAAGAACCAAAACGCCGCACAATATAAGTAATCACGACCTTAAATAAGCCCTAATTAGAAAACCGAAAACCGAAAATCTAATACTTGATTCAAATGAAAGCATAAATTAAAACTAAAAACCATTTAATCTTACCAATCGAATAAATATAGTCTCTGTTATTGATTTAGGGTTCAGTGACGTCAACACTCGGCACCACCATCACCAACGTTGATTACGGCCTTCACACATAACAAAGACTTCGTTGCCGTCGTCTGCTTCCAGTATCAGATTCAAGGAAAAGGAAATCAGATTCAATAAAAATGAAATAAGATTCAAAAAATAAAAACATCATATTCAAGAAGAAACAACAGATCATTTAGATGAAAAAGTTTGGGTTTTTTAAAAAACCCTAATTGATGAACCAATATATGTTAAATCAACGTTAGGGTTTCAAGAATAATCTATTACAGTTCGTATAAAGATTATCGATTGAAAAAATGAAAAAAAATTGGAGAATCTAACCTTCTTGCTTGCAAATTGTGATATGAACCATGGTAATGAAACATTTGATTATCAAGACAGATGAATGATCGATAATGGAGAAACCCTATATCTCTAAAGAACGAAGATTGAGAGAGAGAGAGAGTCTATGGATGCATATGATTTTTCTGTAGGGTTTTCGAAATAAGGCTATTGAAGATTGAGAGAGAGAGTCAACAAAACTTCCCTAATACACCAAAACTTCCATCATACGCTTCTCTAATACTTGCACCGGAGATATGCCACGTGGATGGCTGATGTGGCTTAACCAAGGGGTGACATGTGTCCCTCAATGGTTCCATTTATTATAGATATAGATGACTGAAATGAACAGTAAATCCTATATATTATTAATATTAAAAAATGAATGAAATGAACATTAAACTATACTATAATATAATATAATAAAATATTATATACAGTTTTTTTATAGTTTTATTATCTTAATATTATAATAATTGTTCTCTCCTTTACTTTTTAAGTCTGATAAGCTTGGTGTTAACCGGGATTTGTATCAAAAATACCGGTTCGTTATCGGCGCATTAAGGTAAAAACCAGCACCAGCCTGGTACATAAAATGCCAAAAGTCGGTACCCGGATTGACTTTGATAATCTTTTAGTTCGAGAAATTTGGTACTGCTACCCAGTACCATTTGCTCATCCCTGATCACGGGTACCGTACGAACACCAACGGCACCATACAACTTTTTTTTAGTTTCAGGGCTCGGTGCCAACTGATACCGAATCGGTATTGGTACCGAAAATACCGGTTACGGTATCGGTATATGAAGGTAAAAACCGGTAGCGAACCGGTACCAGGAACGCCAAACGACAGTACCGAACTGGTACTTAGGATCTTTCGGTTTAGAAAATTCGGTACCGGTACCCATTACTATTTGGTCATCCCTGACTACGGGCTTCTACCGAACAACATCATTACCATACAACTTTTTTAGTTGATTTTCTTTAGTTTATTAGTGTTTTTTTCTACATTTTCTTTTTATTCTTGTCAGCGATTCCGTGTGCAACGCGCTCGTAGTGATTTAAAACACATATAAACACAGACAAAATAACAAAAGAAGTTCGCCGCAACGCGGCGACGGTTTTTATAACTAGTTTACATTTATTTTTGTATCTAATTTCATATATTTATTGTAATATAGTTTTAGGTTAAAACCACAATAATTGTTTATTCACGGGTTTGGGTTTAGTCTATAGGGGTTCGACTCAGTTTTAGGTTGAACCCACGAACCCGTTTAGCTAACGGTCGGGTTCGGGTTAACCTGGTTAGGTTGGTGGCTTGACCCATTTAATGTCGCAACCCCGGTCCCCTAATCACCGGGGAACGGGCGGCCGTGAGATCAGATTTAGTGGTATCGGTGTTTATTATCATTTGGCAGCGGAATTTACATCAGGACCGTAGTTAGGAAATATTTTATCAGATTAAAACACCACAGTTTATATTAATAAATATATTGGGATAAAATCCAAGTTTTCATTACAACTGATTTATAGGGATAAACCCTATTTTATTGAAATAAAACATCTTCTTTATTTAGGTAAATTTTATAGCCACTTTTCCAAGCCTTCAGTGCTGTCCAGTTGGCTTCTATTTGGCTTTCACATTTTGTTACCTGAAACGCGTTTAAAATATTTTGTCAGTGGGAAATACTGGTGAGTGAATCCCAGTTTAATCAAGAAGAGTTTTATCACTTTACAGTATTGAGAGCGATTACAATGTTTATATCTACACAAATTACTCATTCAGTACTGTCAATCATGACTGGTGGGTCATATTACACATTGGCTAACTCTTTGTCCAATGGTAACGTGTTCCACATTTTGTATACAAAACCCCAACATACCGGCAGTAATTGAAGAATTACAAAGACTCAATCACTGCTAATCACATTTTAAAATATTTAAGGTTTTACGAAAATAGTTTGCAAAAAGGAGATTACTCACATTGCAACTTTAGGGTTTTCCTTTATGATTTCCTGGTGATTATCTATTAATTACACAATGCACACGCGTTAGTATAATAACCCAATATTTACATTAGTAATACCCTCCCCGAGACAGAATTCCAACGACTACTTCGGGCAGAACCTCAACAGCCGTTACGGAATCCTAGTTCAATCAGGCAGCGTATCTAATACGTAACCGGGGGTTAAAATACTTACAACGAGGCAGAACTTCATTATTTAGGGGGGTATAATGCCCGGGAATAGTGCCTACTATAGAGAAATTGAGAGAGAGATCGAGGGAATGAGCAACGGATTTGAACTGCTGATGCCCTCTTCTTATAGGACTGATTCGGCCATCCCTCGCGCCCCGCGTAGGCCACACAAGGGGCCTTCGTGCTCCGCGACCTAGGGTTCGTAGGGCCTAGCTTTGATTTGTCACCGATCTAGCTTCGCCACGTGTTGACACGTGTTGGCTTCCAGGTTATGCCGCATGTCCAGGCGCTCGCAGCCTGCGTAAGATGGAGGGTAAGTCTTCGCGGCCCGCGACAGATTATAAAAATTGATTTTTATTTAATTTCTAATTGTATAAGGTATTTTGGCTCGGTTTTCGTATACGGGGTGTATTTTAGGACGTATTGAGGTGTTCTAAATATATTAGGGGTATCGAAAAATAATTTGGAGGGTTGTTATATCCTCCCCACCTTGTTTTAGAACTCGTCCTCGAGGTCTACTGAAATAAGTGTGGATATTTCTTTTGCATTTCTGATTCAAGCTCCCATGTGTATTCTGGTCCTTTTTTGGAGTCCCATTTTACTTTGACCAGAACTAATCTCTTGTGTTTGAGATTCTTGACTTTCATGTCTTCAATCTGTAGCGGCTTCTCTATAAATTTCAGTTTTTCATTTACCTCTATATCCTTAAGAGGTACTATTAATGATTCATCGGCTAAAGACTTTTTGAGATTACGTACATGAAATACATCATGTATTAATGCCATTTCCTCTGGCAGTCGTAGCTGATAGGCTACAGGTCCTATTCTTCTAATAATCTCAAAAGGTCCAACATACCTGGGGCTTAGCTTTCCCCTTTTTATGAATCTTACCACTCCTTTCCAAGGAGAGACCTTTAATAATACATTGTCTCCTACTTGAAATTCTAACGGCTTTCGCCTATTATCAGCATAACTCTTTTGTCGATCGCGTGCTGCTTTCAGTCGTTCCTTGACTTGAACAATCTTGTTGGTTGTTTCTTGTACTATCTCAGGTCTGGAGAGTTGCTTTTCTCCAATTTCTGCCCAACAGACTGGGGTTTGACACTTTCGTCCATAAAGTGCTTCGAATGGTGCAGCATTGATACTTGTGTGATAGCTGTTATTGTAAGAAAATTCTATTAATGGTAAGTGGTCGTCCCAATTACCTCCGAAATCAAGCACACAAGCTCTAAGCATATATTTCATTGTCTGAATTATCCTTTCGCTTTGTCCGTCCGTTTGAGGATGATAAGCTGTGCTTAGATTTAGCTTGGTTCCCATTGCTTTTTGGAAGCTTGTCCAAAAATGAGAGGTAAAACGGCTATCTCTATCAGAAAAAATTGATAAAGGAATTCCATGCAATGAAACTATTTCATTTACATACAACTTAGCTAACTGTTCCATACTGAAAGTTTCCTTCATTGGTAAGAAATGAGCTGACTTAGTTAGCCTGCCTACAATCACCCAGATTGTATCATTACCTTTTCTTGTTTTGGGTAATTCGGTAACAAAATCCATTGTTATCAATTCCCACTTCCACACCAGCATTTCTAACTACTGCAATAAACCTGAGGGTTTCTGATGTTCAGCTTTAACTTGTGAACAGGTTAAACATTTAGAAACATAAGATGCTATATCCTTCTTCATTCCTATCCACCAGAAATTCTTTCTTAAGTCCTGATACATCTTATCACTTCCAGGATGCATCGTATACTTAGACTTATGGGCTTCTTCTAATATACGGTGGCGTAGGTTTCCTAATTTAGGTATCCACATTCTTTTCTTATGGAATTTCCAAATTCCATCTGTTCCTTGATCTAGTTCCTTAATCATTCATTTTAGTTTCTCAGTATCGTCCTTGATTACTGATTCTTGTGCCTTTCTAATCTGTTCATTTAAATCTACCTGTAGATTTAATTTAAGAGAACGTACTCTTTTTGGCTTTTCATGATACTTTCGACTTAAAGCATCATCTACTACATTAGCCTTTCCTGCATGATACTGGATATTGCAATCGTAATCACTAAGTATTTTCATCCAGCGTCTCTGTCTCATATTCAACTCCTTTTGCCCGAAAACATACCTTAAACTCTTATGATCTGTGAAAATGGTAAACTTACTACCGTAAAGGTAATGTCTCCAAATTTTCAGGGCAAAAATTATAGCTCCTGACTCTAAATCATGGGTTGAATAATTTTCTTCGTGATTCTTAAGTTGTCTAGATGCATATGCTATAACCTTTTGACGTTGCATCAATACACATCCATAACCTAACTTAGAAGCGTCACAATAGACTACAAAGTCTTAAGTTCCTTTTGGTAACGCTAGTATGGGTGCGTTGGTTAATCTTTGCTTAAGAATTCTAAAGGCTTCTTCTTGTTTTGGTCCCCGTTCAAACTTAATAGTTTTACAGGTTAGCTTAGTTAAGGGAATGACTATTCTAGAAAAATCTTGAATAAATCTTCTATAATAACCGGCCAATCATAGGAAACTTCTAACCTCGGTTGGTGACTCAGGGGTTTTCCATTTAGTAATTGCCTCAATCTTTGTGGGATCCACATGAATTCCTTTATGATTGACTAAATGTCCAAGAAACTACACTTGTTCTAACCAAAATTCGCATTTTGAAAACTTGGGATAAAGCTTTTCTTTTCTCAGCAAATTTAGGAGTGCATGCAGATGCGCTGCATGTTCCTCTTTACTCTTAGAGTAAATGAGAATATCATCTATAAAGACAATTATGAATTTATCCAAATATGGTTTACATATTCGGTTCATCATGTCCATAAATGCGGCTGGGGCATTGGTTAAACCAAATGGCATGACAGTAAATTCATAATGGCCATACCTCGTTCTGAAATCGGTCTTAGGAATGTCCTCTTCCTGTACCTTTAATTGATGATATCCTGAGCGTAAATCGATTTTAGAGAAAAATCGAGCTCCTTGTAACTAATCAAATAAATCATCATTCCTCGGTAATGGGTACCGATTCTTAATCGTGACTTTATTCAATTCATGGTAATCAATGCACATTCGCATTGACCCGTCTTTCTTCTTGACGAATAAAATCGGCGCTCCCCATGGCGATGAACTTGGCTGTATGAATCATTTCTCCAGTAGTTTGTCTAGTTGCTTCTTTAATTCTTGCATTTTTGCTGGTGCCAAGCGGTAGGGTGATTTGGCAATTGGTGTTGTTCCTGGTAGCACATGAATTCTAAATTCAACTTCCCTGTCTAGAGGTAGTCCTGGTAATTCTTCTGGAAACACATCTGAAAATTGAGATACTACCGGAATATCTTTCAATTTTTTTCCTTTAGTGGTAATGATTATGGAAATCAAACACACTAATGATCCTTTTCTTACATAGCTGGTTGATTTCATCACTGAGATGAATTTTGTGGATCTAGATGGCCTATCTCCTTCAATTGTGATCTTTTCACCCCTTAGTGAATTTACTTGGATTGACTTTTGATCACATAGAATACTGGCTTTATTGGCTATTAACCAATCCATTCCTAATACAATATCAAATCCTGCCAGATTCATTGGGTAAAGGTTTGCAATAAAACTTTGATTTAAAAATTCTATTCTTGCTCCCTGCAAGATTTCAGAAATCTTAATGGTTTCCCCATTTGCTGTTTCTACTAGACATTCTTGTGGGAGTTTAGTTAATGGTTGGTTGAGAAGTTTGCAAAATGAAGTATTAATAAAACTTTGGTTTGCACCAGAGTCAAATAATACTTTAGCAAAAACATCATTAACTAAAAAAGTACCGGTGATCACGTCCGGGATTATCTTGGCTTCTTCTGCAGTCAAAACAAATGCCCTAGCATTTTTAGTATTTTTCTTGTTCGTAGCTGGAGCTAGTTTCGGACAGTTTGGCTTGATATGACCTTGTTCTCCATAGTTGTAGCATATCCTATTGTTAGGTTTCTTCCTACAGTCTTCTTCCTTGTGTCCAGATATTTTGCAAAAATTGCAATATATAGAGCATCTTCCAGAATGCTTTCTTTTGTAATATTTGCAATAAGGAGCAGAAGTAGAACCTACATTTTTCCCACGGTTGGAATTTCCATAACGAAATTCTTGGGTAAGTTTCTAAGCTAGGTTCCTCCTCTGGTTCTCTTCTTGGGTACGTACTAATTCATCAGTCAATGTGTTTGCTAGTTCTACAGCTTCTTCTATGGTTTGTGGTCTAGCTGCCTTGACTACATGCCTAATCTAGCTGATTAATCCCCAGATGTAGCGGGAGATTAATACTGGTTCAGGTGATGCAAGGGTTGCCACTATTCTAGCATATTCGAAAAATAAAGTAGTGTAACCCTTACTATCCACTCCAGTCTTTCTAAGGTTTAAGAACTTATTTGCTATCTGTTCTTTTTCATTGGGAGGGCAGAATTTCCTTTCCACCATGTTTTTAAATTCCTCCCATTCCATATTGTAGACTCGATCACTTCCCCTAGACTAAAGGATAGTGTTCCACCATTTTAAAGCTGAGTTCTTAAACAGATTGGAGGCAAACATTATCTTATCCTCTTCCGCGCACTTGCTTATTATCAAGACTGCCTCAGTATTTTCTATCCAGCGTAAGGCTGCAACAGCCCCTTCATTGCCCGAGAATTTCATTGGTTTACAAGACCAGAATTCTTTATAAGAACAACCATAAGACATGGTTCTTCTTCTTTTGGGAATGGGCACTTGAAGTATGGGTCCATTGTTTACATTGTGTTCAGGTTCAGTAGGTCGTTTACTGCCATTATTACTTTTATTATCCGCTTTCTTAACCGTTTTGATAATATATGGCATCACGTCTATAATTTGTTGTGCCACTATGTGTTGGATGGCACTGTTATCCACTTGGTTTCCATTATTATTGTTATTCAGGTTATCGTTATTCTGGTTTTCCTGGTTCACTTTGTTGTCCATCTGAATTTTAAACATTTGCCACGTATTAATATTACAAAATAATATTTAATGCAAACAATCACACAACAAACATATTGATCAAAATCTTCGAACATTGCGACTTTTTACTCTATTTTATATATATTATGCGTCTAGTACAAATTGGAACTGAAATATAAAATTACAATACTATTATGCATCCGTAGCTATTGTCTATATATTTTTTTTCAAACATACACACATATTATATATATATATATATATATTATTACTATTAATGGTACGGGTTCATCCAAAATTCCATATTACGCTCGTCATATTTCCAGACGAGTCGTTCTCCTATCTGCCTCATCCTCTCACTTCCTTCTAAAATCTCCTCACCAAAGGTTCGGAGTTCTTGCACATTCTCTGTGCTCATGGGTGGTGCAGGGGCTGGTACTGGGGCATGGGTTCCTCGTAAGGGTAAGGGTTTTCTAGAATCTCCCTGATGTATTGGTCATTATCATAGTATGGGTCTAGAGGGTCCAAGTCTGGGTAGGCTGCTAGGTTTGGCATGGGTTCGTCAGGTATTGGGTAGCGTTGTTGGTAATCCCTATGGTCGTCAAACCATGGGTCTTAGTCTGGGTCTGAGAGATGGGGTGTTGGTATTCTAGGTATTTCGGCTGGGTCAAAGGCAGGTTCCGGGATTTGGTTTTCTGGGTTGGCTTCAATTTTCATTGGTTGTGTGGGAAACAGTGGTAACGGCTGGGGTGCTATGAGTTGCTCTAGATTAGGGTCTGCAGCTGTAGTTGCTAGGATATGAAAATTTGCTAGACTCCTATTGAGCATATCCTGGGTGTGAGCATCCGTTTCTCTCTTAGCGGCTGCTAAAGCTCGCTATTGTTGTAACTTTTTCATCATTTTTCTACGTTCATGCGCTCCTCTGCTGAACGATCCTCTCTTCTTGGGAGGGAATGGCTCTTCAGATTGGGCCTTGAACATAAATATCCCATCTTCGTTGTCAGCCGAATACCCTGATAGGGTAGGCTGTGAAGAGGTGACTTCGTCCCTAGGTGAGCTGGACAACTGACGGTAAGCGTCTGAAGGTCCTTGGTCGCTCATACTATAAACTAAAAAATAGTCAAATACCACATAACAATAATATACAGATATGCACGTAGTTCCGTAAATAATTTCCTAACATATTGAATAATATTTTGGTGTCAGCAGGACATTTCTGTGGCTGAATCAGTGGCTTAGCTCCGATACCACCTTCTGTCGCAACCCCCGTCCCCTAATCACCCGGGAACGGGCGGCCGCGAGATCAGATTCAGTGGTATCGGTGTTTATTATCATTTGGCAGCGGAATTTACATCAGGACCGTAGTTAGGAAATATTTTATCAGATTAAAACACCACAGTTTATATTAACAAATATATTGGGATAAAATCCAAGTTTTCATTACAACTGATTTATAGGGATAAACCATATTTTATTGAAATAAAGCATCTTCTTTATTTAGGTAACTTTTATAGCCACTTTTCCAAGCCTTCAGTGCTGTCCAGCTGGCTTCTATTTGGCTTTCACATTTTTTTACCTGAAACGCGTTTAAAAACATTTTGTCAGTGGGAAATACCAGTGAGTGAATCTCAGTTTAATCAAGAAGAGTTTTATCACTTTACAGTATTGAGAGCGATTACAATGTTTATATCTACACAATTACTCATTCAGTACTGTCAATCCTGACTGGTGGGTCATATTACACATTGGCTAACTCTTTGTCCAATGGTAACGTGTTCCACATTTTGTATACAAAACCCCAACATACCGGCAGTAATTGAAGAATTACAAAGACTCAATCACTGCTAATCATATTATAAAATATTTAAGGTTTTGTGAAAATAGTTTGCAAAAAGGAGATTATTCACATTGCAACTTTAGGGTTTTCCTTTATAATTTCCTGGTGATTATCTATTAATTACACAATGCACACGCGTTGGTATAATAACCCAATATTTACATTAGTAATACCCTCCCCGAGACAGAATTCCAACGACTACGTCGGGCAGAACCTCGACAGCCGTTACGGAATCCTAGATCAATCGGGCAGCGTATCTAATACGTAACCGGGGGTTACAATGCTTACAACGAGGCAGAACTTCGTTATTTAGGGTAGGGTATAATGCCTACTATAGAGAAATTGAGAGAGAGATCGAGGGAATGAGCAACGGATTTGAACTGTCGATGCCCTCTTCTTATAGGGCTGATTCTGCCGTCCCTCGCGCCCCGCGTAGACCACACAAGTGGCCTTCGCGCCCCGCGACCTAGAGTTCGTAGGGCCTAGCTTTGATTTGTCACCGATCTAGCTTCGCCACGTGTTGACACGTGGCGGCTTCCGGGTTATGCCGCATGTCCAGGCGCTCGCGGCCCGCGTAAGATGGAGGGTAAGTCTTCGCGGCCCGCGACAAATTATAAAAATTGATTTTTATTTAATTTTTAATTGTATAAGATATTTTGGCTCGGTTTTCCTATACAAGGTGTATTTTAGGACGTATTAAGGTGTTCTAAATATATTAGGGTATCGAAAAATAATTTTGGAGGGTTGTTATATTTAACCTATTTATAATATATTTTTTTACGATATGGTTTATGTCATAAATTAAATTGGGTATGTCTTTATGCCATAATTAAAATTTAAAAAGAGAAATTGCCATAAGATTTTCTAGTTTAAATGGAATTTTATTATATACATTTTTGTTTGTTGTACTAAATATTAATTTTAAAATATTAATTTGCAGAAAAAAAAATTCAAGTTGAACGGGTTGTGTTTGGGTCAACCCGCAAATATATGGGTCATATTTGGGTTTATACGTATGACACGATTTTTAGGTTCGGGTCGTGTTCAAGTTGAACTTGCAAAGTCAATCCATTTAGCACTCCTAATTTTTATAGTTTATCCTAACTTCTTACATAATAATTGTTTATGTATTTATTCTATTTTATTCATTGTTTTAACATTTTTTTCGTATTTCGTAATTATTAAATTAAAAGCTTTTAAAGTAGAATTGTATACACGTGTCGCTTTAGGTTTTTGTAATCCATATTAATCAAAAAATGTAACAAACAATTTAAAAAAATATAACAATTTTAATTAATTTTATAAAAAATAACATACTTTGTTTTTATCTTATAACTTTAAAAATATTGGTTATTACAAAATTATGAATATAATTGTCACACCCCAACCGATAACGGAAACATCGAGGCGAGACGTAATAAATTGTTCAAAAGCACCATAACACTAGATTGCGACACTAAGGGTTATTGGATTTTATCACTCTCAACTATTGGGTATTGGTTACTGCCATTCCCAACTATCACTTTGACTCCCACCACTCTCAACTTAACACTTTATGTGTTGTGTCACCCCACAGGTGAGCATGTCTTAGTGTTTGACTTGTGTTACTGGTGATATTAGGCTAACACTTTGTGAATTACTAATGACTACAGGTGCATCTGCTCCTAAAAAACAAAAAGGGTGCCAAAAACCACTCAACCTGAATGACAGAACACACAAAGTGTTAAGTTGAGAGTGGTGAGAGCCATTGTGATACTTGGGAGTGGCGGCAACCAATACCTATTAGTTAAGAGTGATAAAATCCAATAACCCTAGTTAAAATTTAAAGTTTCATTTCCATATATTTGAATAGTACAATACATTGTTTGGAAAGAAAAATACAACAATTTGCAAGTTTCAAGACTAAAACATACGGAACTGCATAAATAGCTTTGGTGAGTATCTAGTCCGCCCTAAGTAGTTTTCTCGTATCGCGTCATCATATATTGTTTGCAACATGTATAAAATATCCGTCAACACAAATTATGTCAATGAGCATACTAGTTTGTCTACATAGCATAGCATAAGTATGAATAAAGTCTCAAATCCAGATGTTTAAAGTATACTAATCATGAAATCATATACTGGCATGCAATAGCTAAAAATCAACCCAAAGTGTCCACTAGCGTAATCTTATCACCGAAGTGAATAAGACCATAAAGATTGAATACTTAACAGTGGCCCAACAAACGGGGCGGTGTGCTACTCCTATAGCGCTATACTTGTTAAGGGAGGATTTTTGTCACACCCCAAAAACGTCGCAGCGGAAATACAAACGTGGCGGCGACGGAGGTTGTTGCCCGTAAATATCTTTATGGACGATGCAATATTTAATTTGGACATATAACTTAATTAAAACATAAAGTTTAAAGTTTAAACATAAACACAAATATAACTTAGTTGTTTGATCCCTTATGGATC
>JARYGA010056501.1:0-31426 GCA_030545235.1 Helianthus tuberosus | reverse complement strand
TCTAGCGGGAAGATGTTTGCATCTCTACTCCTCTTAATGGTAGTAGCATTGCGTTAATTTTCGTCATTAGAGCAAACACTAATTTGCTTCGGTACTTGATCATTTCTTCATTTTAACAAATACTCATTGTTTCATTTCTTGGAAAGTCATATGTTACGCATGCACCATTTGTTATGCATGTAGTTTCATTTGGAATAAACGCTTCATCAAAGTTCAAATATTATTTGCTAAAGCTAATTTTTGATTTGTGATTCGGATGACCTATATTATTGTAATTGTTGGCCCCTTTGCTATCAAGTCAACACACTTTCTTGAAACTTCTTTTCTTCAAGATACATTCATGGTTTATCTTTGTAACCATGCCGAAATTCCCTTGTCGATACCTACGTTTATTGACAGACTGTGCTGAAACCAAGTTCAATTGCTTGAACTTGTCCATTTCGCATATTCAAATCAAGACACCATATGATGTATTGAGAGCATCATATTCAAATTCATTTTTGCAAGTGTTTCATTTGTTCCGAGTCGTAGTAGGCTTGTTTGGTCTACGACTCCATTAAATCACTTGTTGATTTCGACCCTTTGAGGTGACGCCTTCACTAAATTTGAAGCTTGCACAAATCTCGTTTACGCATCTCATGCACGGATTTAATTGTTTATTTATTGACTTGCTCTAAATCCGTTTTGTTTTATCATGATTAAAGCAGTCTTAACACAATCGTGTGCTGAGATAATGGTACATAATGAGCAGCCTTGCGGTATTTATTGCTTTTACATCTTCGATCGAAAACGGTAGTTCTTTGATGTTCTATATTCAATTGAAAAATTCTACAATGCCATTTGAATTCAATTTCCAGGATTGCTTCATTACACTTCCATTTGATTTGAAACACGGTGAACTTGTTCGGTCACCACTATTATTGAATTATGTCATTACGACACCTTGTGGTGTCGGTGTAAACTTGTAGCTTGTGCTAATCTTGGTCCATCGTTTCACACAAAACTATACATACTTTTGTTTGACTTGTCACTTAAACATTCTTAATGCAACTATATATTAAGACAATGATACACCAAGTTCGATTGTATTTCATTCGGTGTATTCTTACAACTCAATAATGACAACACACTAATTTCATTCACTTATTTGTTCGAAAGTTGGCAAAACATTTTCATTTCACTATTACATTTGAGCTTGCTGATTTTGAGTTCATCTAGCGGATGTTATCATTTCTAAAGCTCATTTGCTTATTGTAAACGATCCCTTGGAATTCTATCGGTCAAAACTCCTCTTTTTGTTGAACCTCTGTTAACTGAGTTACACTAAATTATACATCTATATGTCTCGAATCCTTTGACCTCAAATTCTGGAACACATACCTTTAAACCATTGGGTTCTTGTTGTTATAATATGTCCTTGGATTCATCTGATTTGAATAAGTTTTGATTCGGTTTTGTGGTTATCTACCTCAGTAATATTCATATCCATACACGCATAATGTAACCCTAAGGAGTAAAGCTAGTATAAATTTCGAGGACAAAATTTTCTTAACAAGGGGAGAATGTGACAACTGTTAAATTTGCATGCATCCGTACAATTATTAGACAATGATTAATGCTTAATAACTGTGCTGAATTTCAATTAATTACTTGAACTGTTTTCTGATTATTACCGTATACATACATGTGCATCATATATTGCTTACTGTCATATCATTATTGCATGCAAACTTTGTTGACTTAAATGATGCACGAAACACAGTTAGCACAGTTATCCGGCAAATCAGAAAAATGCTGACAGAGTTCAGTAGATAGACAGACATTGTATTGAGACACAAAATGAGCCAGAAACCAAGTATTACACTAGTATAGTGTGTAGGAAAGTAGGGATCACAAAATTGTCTTCCTAGAGATAGTTTAAGTGCCGGAAAGTGACTAAAACTCACATAAACTGCAGAATTCCGCAGAATTCAGCAAAATTCAGCATTTAAACAACATAATATCATGCAGAAATATGCTTAAATGGTCCTGAATACTTTCCTAAGTGTCGGGAATCAAAACTGTCACAAAAGGTTACATAAAGCACACTAAACTGCGAAGTTTAACGAACCGGTAACCAACCGAACAACCGGACATTACCCGGAACACCAAATTTTCACTAGAAGCATTGTTTTAACATTACCAAGCTAGTTATGGTCCCCGAAAATCATAACACACACTACATAAATATCTAGTAACTAAATCCCTAACTAATACTTGGATTTCAACCTAAATAACTAACTAATGTTTAAGACCTAGCCTACTACCCCCCACCTAGTAATCGGCCAACATGGCCCCCACCTCAAAGATTTTATAAGATTATAAAACTAGATCTTGTTTACACTTTTTAAAACATATGGACCAAAGGAAATTGTGTCTTATGGGATTATAAGTAAACATGAGAGTTCTTAAACTTCATTTCTCACAACACACTTCACACCACATCTTCTTCCTCCTCCCTCCATAACTCACGGCTCACACACACCTCCCACACATCTCCATTTTCACTTCCATTCCATCCATTCCCAAGTTATATTAAGGTGTAAGGAGCTAAGTTAGGAAGCTTGGAGCTTTCGACAGTTGAAGGACCTTCACCATTTGATTTTATCCACTTGTTTTCTCCTCTTGATCATCCCTAGACTTGTGCTAGTGGTAAGAACCTTGATCTTGCTATTTCACATCTTATATTGGTGGTTAAAAGATGTTACATAATGTTGATCATGAAGAACACTAAGAATCACAAGAAGTAAACTTGAACATAAGCTTAAAATATGAAGAAATCTTGAGGAATATGAGTTGTTATGCTTGATGATTGTTGTTCATACATGTATTTGATGTTGATCATCTTGCTAGATCATGATTGAAAACATAATCTAGCAAGATGAAAGGATGAGAATGTTGTAAGATCATAGATCATCCTCATGAGAAGCATGAACTTGAAAGAATAAAGTTGTTTCTTGAAAAATAATGATCAAAGTAAGTTGTAACACTTGTAGATCTAAAAATTTCATGGATGATTTCTAAAGAAACCAAGTTAAAAATATAAGTTTTACTAAATCTTGGTTCTTACATAAATAAACCTCATTTTTAGTGTTAAAACAAGTGTAGAAATATGTTGTTAACAAGAAACATCAAAGAAGAACCATTTTTGAAAAATATAAATACAAGTTGTAAAGATCAATCTTCTTTAAAAAATGAAGTTTTTAAAGAATCAATCACACTTTAGAATGTAACAAGGCTTACTAAGAACACTAGTAAGTTACTACGAATTTTCACAAATATTCAAGTTCATGAAGTATTAGATTATGCTTGTTTTTGGCAAGATTGGTAAGTGTAGATTGGTTATTGTTGATTATTGGTTTATTGTGTTGATTTTTACAAAAGAAAATGATATGCTTGAAAGCACGGAAACCTCTATTTTTAGGGGAACTATGGCAAATTTTTCTAAAAATTAAACACTTAGAAAAATATTTCTAAACAAATATTTACAAGTGTGATTTAAACCATGAATCTTTACATAAACTTTGCCATAATTTTTTGTTACAAAAATACAAATATTGGAGGTTGGTTTTCATAAATAAAAGTGACTAAATATGTATTTAGGAAATATATATTTAGAAGTCACCATGTGTGTGATTATTTGTATACTTTGTGTATTAGTTATATTATTTTAGGACATGAAATAATATAACTCATCATAATACCAAAAATGACAATCCAAAATATTACCAAAATTCCAAGAATATGTAGATACAAGTTATACACAAAATATTGATGAAACCGAACCAAGGAATATAACTCACAAAATATTCCGGAAATATTATTCATGTGTATATTTTGGTAAATAATATTTTGGACATCAAGGGAATGAAAATGGGATTTTCACGATTACTACAAATATTTCATATTTTTGACAAGGAGGAAATGTATTATCTTTGGGCAAGTGAAAATATATATTTTTCTTGAAATTTTAGAAGATATATTATTTTTGGAAGAAATATATATTTTCTCAAACAAACATGAAATACCTTATTATTGAGAGAAAATGTATTTTCTTAAATAAACTTGAAGTATATTATTTTTGGAAGGAAAATGGATTTACATATATATTTCCTAAGTTAGACTTGGAAATATATTATTTTTGAAACTTGTATGAGATTTACAAATATTTTTGCCAAAGGAAAAATTATAAATAATTTTTCTAAATAATATTCCTTAAAATGTATATTTTGAAAATATATATTGATGAGTTTTTATTAAAAATAATATTCCAGAAAAGTTAAGTGTAAGAATACTTAATAAACACAATAAGGATACGTATTCTCGTACGTATAAATACACACCGGAATACGACACCAATATATGGCAAGAATATACAAGTATAAGAATACGAATACGAATACAAATACACCCATCATTGGGAAGGATATACATATACAATACATAAGTGTGTCAAGTTAAAGTATGTTATTTTAACTAATATTCCAAAATATAATAAATATAATTTAAGTTAAAATATTTATTATTTTGACAAATAAATTATATACCTTGAATAACATTGATGACACAAACTAACGTAACTCAAGAAACTAATTAAGACCAAGGTTAAGGCACGACCTACCCGTCTAATGGACCGTAGTGCGCATGTAGGTAGTCGTGCGTTCTAGAGGAAGCTTGAGTTACATTGGATATGAAGAACGCAAAACTGTGAGTTCATGTTCCCCCTTTTCTTTTAACTGTTTTCAGTTTTATAACTTCGGGGGTGAAGTACATGTTACTAAATGTTTACAAACGATTACAAATGGTATTGTTAGCTAAGGAAAAATACTGTTAGATCATGTGAATGGGTAGGCGCACTCTTAAGACCATTAATCCTCGTAGTAGGACCGAGGGACATGAGTGATAGATCTATCTGGGTGTAGCGAGCCCCACCCATTCGTCCGCCTAGTGGACCATGTGGTGACTATGTCTTATTGCCGGAGACAAAATTTGCTAGGTTTGAGCCTTCCTGCACCATGTCACGTATATTAATGTATTAGCTACACATTAATTGATTTGTTTCCTTGTTGCTTCATTCCAGTTTACAAAGTACATACATACATACTTACAAATGTTTTCAAGGATGTTTGCGCACACATACAAAACACATGAACTCGCTTAACTTTTGTTGATGTTTTCAAACTACATGTATTTCAGGAAAGTGGTTAAGGATCTGGCGGGCGTTCAAGATTTCCAGTTGTGTTTTTAATAAAAGATGTCATCCAGTACTGAAGGGTTTGAGTCATGTGATTTATCCTTGATAGAATACATGGTTCCAAAGCTCGCTTTTATTATTGTCTTTTGTGAAGTCTAGTATGGAACTTTAAGCTTTGGTTGTCATGAGATCTAAATTTGAAGTCTTAGTTTGATGTTAAACAATGACGGTTGTATTATTTTGAAAACTATATATGGATGAACATCTTGGAATTATCATATAGTTGTTTGTTATGGTTGAATGCAATGATATTAAGCAAGTCACACCAAATCACGCTTCCGCAAAAGTCAGGGTGTGACATGATAAACGCTCCAAGGTTTGCTTTCTTTAATATAATTTTTAAAGGATTTTTTTGTTTGTCATCTTTGGATCCGGTTGACAATAATTGGGGTTTAAGGTTTGTGTAAATTGGCTACTATATTGTTACTGTTATGTTATTATATAGGATCAGGATAGATGTGAAATTACCTAACTATGTTACCTTTTAGCAAATGATTATTTGATTGTTTAAATGGCATGTGCTCGAGTGAAAATAGATAAGGAATTTGAAGCATACATGATCCATGTGCCTTTGGTAGCAGAGTTTGTGATGCACATAGCCATGTAATAAGGATCATGTGCAAAGTGCAGTAAATTATTTTGTTTGAAAGCAATTTTGAAGTGAATGATGGTTTCTATAGGCTAGGGATTCGATTCCACGTTTTCAACTGGATTATCTAGGGTTTGAATTGGCGAATTTGAATCTGCTTCTTTGCTTGATTGGGGTTTAAATAGTCAGTTTAGGGTTTGAATCTGCCTAAGATTATCTTTGAAGCCTTATGAGTTACAGTGAAGCTTCTTTATATATATAAGAAAAAAATCTTCTTTATATTGTTTAGGGCCTCATCGAACTAGATCCAGGAGAGGTTAAGAGGGAGTATATAAACTTCAAGAAGTTTGATTTTGTTGAGGGCTATTCAAATCATCCCTTTTTTAAATCAAAATCATCATGGTGGCAGGCAAGCTTGGTTTCAACTTTATTTTTATTTTATTTTTAAATTCTCAATTTCTAATGATTTTTTCTTTACGAAAAATGCAGCCACCAAAAAACTTGGCTAAAAAATTCAAAGGAATGTAGGATTCTTGAGAGGGAAGATGATGTAGTGGTGTGGCCAAACTCCAGTAGCGGAGCAACATGAACAGGCCATACCAAGGGTTCTCGGGTTATCTGGCTGACTTCTGGTCAACTCAACGCATTTCATTCGAAACTATTATTACCAACCTGCTTACTGCTCTGCTTAATTAAGCACCACGGTATGTTTTACTACATTACTAATAAAGGTACAAAAAGTACACTTTTTCTTAAATAAGCTTATGATGGGTCTTAATTAGATGATAAAGGTCCTGTTTTGACTTTTAGGGATAACTTTGTAGCACTCACTGGTAGGAGAGATCTTGAATCAACGTCATGTACAATTGAAGAAAATGATTTGTAGAGTTTCTTTTAGGGAAAACCACGAAAATAGCCAAATCAACGCCGTTTTTTCCAATTTGGCCAATTGACACGGCACACCAAGCCGTTTCCCCATGCTGAAACGACACAAGATTTTCCTTTAACGGCCAGCCAACCATTGCGTGCCACGTGTCCGACAAAGCCTGTAACGGCTTGAGGATGTTGCAGTCCACGCCATGTGTCCGACCAATGTTGAAAGATCATAGCCAAGCCGTTACAATCGGCTCCTGTTGAAGGAACTTAGTCGAGTACCTTCAGTGAGCCAAGCCATGTGCATGGGTTGGAGCCGAGCCGTTACCGTACACACGTGGACCCCACTTCTGCCAGCCAAGCCGTTTCAGCTGGCTCCGAGCCGTTTCGCCCCATTGTTTGTGTCACACCCCAACCGATGGCGGAAACATCGGGGTATGGCACCATGACCAAGTGGCAGCCCGGTCGGATGGCTTATCCGGCCGGATGGCACTTGGTTCGGGTGTTTGGCGCGACAATTTTTGAGGTTTCGATTTCGATTGCGAGCGATGCGAATGCGATAGATTTTCCTAGTCAAAGTACTTTTAATCCCAACTATTCATATCTAGCACTGTCCCTTCTCCACTAATTATCATAGTTCGATTTTGATTGAGTTCGATTGCGTTTTGAGTGCGTTTCGATTGATTCCCACACATACAAAATTAAACATGCACAAGTAACACATAAGGCACGCACACACGTATAACAACAACCAAAATGCGTAATTCAAGTTGCGAGTGCGATTGTGATTTGATGTCGATTAAATTAACATAGGTTGATTATCATTTAGTTAACTTTATCGCATTGTTACTTCCTATAGTTCACAGTCGTAAGTCAATTGAATAACGATTAACATTCGTCGATTGTTGTAGTTATTGACACTTACTCCACATAATACAACTAAAATAAACACATAAAAGAACTTCACTACTAGTCAGGTTGCGCAAAACCGGTCGTTGACTTTGACCTTGACTTTCAAAAACACGGGGTGTTACAGTTTGTGCCGTCTCAACTGCTCCGAGCCGTTTCAACTGGCTCAGAGCCGGTACAGGCTTCTAAAGCTGTTTCAATATGTTGTTCGAGCCGTTTCCGCTGGCTCCGAGCCGTTTCAATGCTTTAGTTTATAGATTTATATTTGCCTATTTTTTTCTGTTTGTTTGTGCAACAGATTCATCTAAAGTTATCAAAACATTTAGCTTTTGTAGAAGGAACTTACCAACTTAAAATTATGAAGATTCGTATGGTTGTATACAGCGGCGGAAAGTGGGAAATCGTTAACGGAAAGTTGGAGTATGTTGTTGATGCTGATTCAAGTAGATAAGGTTTAGAAATTGAACCCAACCTTTCATACACTGCTCTTTTAAGTAAAGTGTCAAACATGTGTAGTTCTACAAACATTACGAAGTTATCGTATCGGTTGTCTTCGTTTAGTGATCCAATCGATATAATAAATGATGAAGATCTTGCAATGTTTTATAATTTTGCTATGGAAAATATTTTTGAAATTTATAAATTATATGTTGTTGAAGGGTTTTGTGCTGGGTCATCTAGTTTTTCACCTCCAAATAAATTTAAAGTTCCTGATTTGAATTTCTGTACTGATGAAGAAAATTATGATGTTTTAAACGACTACCAGCCAAATCCCAATAATTCATTTGAAAAGTGTTTGGCATCTTCATCAATTACTTTTGAACCAGGGCAGGTATTTAATAACAAAGAAGAAATGAAACTTGAGTTGGGAAAAAAATGTTTGTTAGAACGCTTTGAGTTTAAAGTAGATAGATCTTCTAAAACTCGGTACGAAGTGTCATGTTTGGTGGACGGTTGTGTTTGGCGTTTTCGTGCATACAGTTTTGGGGATAGTGGGTTGTTTTTTGTTAAAAGTTTTAACGATAAACACACGTGCTCGAAGAGGCTAACGTACCCACATCTTCGTCAGGCAAACCCAAAGGTTGTGGCTCACTATTTAAAAGAACCTTTAAAAGACAGTGGTAGAATATATCGTTGTAATGAAATAGTGAAAGATTTTAGACAAAGATTCCAAGTTGAGATAACCACTAGTCAAGCTTGACGTGGAAAAAGTCTAGCACTAGAGCTTTTACAAGGAACAAGAAGAGATTCGTTTGCAGAACTACCATTTTACTGTTACAATCTAGAGCGGGCAAATCCAGGTTCTGTCACTCATATCAAGACTGATGACGAGCGTCGGTTTGAAATGGTCTTTGTCGCGTTTGGTGCTGCGGTAAGTTACAACAGTCTCTGTTTTTTTTGTCAAACTACATCTTGTTGACGTTTTTTAAATAATTTCGTTTTAGATTCGTACCTTTATCAGTAATCTAAGACCGGTTGTGATCATTGATGCTACACACCTAAAGGGTGAATTTAAAGGGACGTTATTTTTAGCAGTCGGGATGGATAGAAACAACCAAATTTTACCAATTTCCTATGGAATAGGAAAATCAGAGGATGGTGAATCTTGGACATGGTTTCTGTCAAAGCTTAAAGAATGTATTGGTGAAATACCTGACATGGCGATAATATCGGATAGAGCGAATTCTATACACCTAGCTGTTAGAAACGTCTTTCCACATGCTTATCACGGGTTATGCTGTTGTCATTTAATGATGAACCTACGTTTACCCTCTGACAAAAAAAAAAAAAGAAAAAGAAAATGAGAAGCTGTGGTGGAAGACAAGCAAATCGTACCGATTGTCTAATTTTAACGAGTCATTCAATGCTCTTTGTCTTGCCTTTCCTAGAGTACGTCACACTCTAACAAGTATTGGGTTCGGTAGATGGGCAAGGGCGCATTGTCCAGGCAATCGATATCATTATATGACATCTAACAGCGCGGAGTCTATTAACGCTTTATCTTGACACTCGCGTAAAATGCCGGTAACGCAACTCTTAGAGTTCTTTCGGCAATCTGTACAGAAATGGTTTTACGATCGCCGTTTGCAAGGTATTCATGAAAAACATTTACTTACACAATGGGCACAGAAGAAAATTTATAAAAAAATTGAAGGGTCTAGAACCTGGACGGTTGTTGGAATTGGGTTAAACACTTATTCTGTCGCAGACAGTGGAAAGGGGGGTTTTGTTGACTTTGTTAATGGAAGCTGTAGTTGCCGAGTTTGGCAGGTTTCTGGTTTACCGTGCGGGCATGTTATTGCAGTGTCAAAATTTTTAGGTGAAACCGATTGCAGTAAATATTGCTTCCCGTGTTACTCAAACGAAGTCTATAAAAAAACTTATGAAGAAGCGATTAATCCTCTTCCTCATAGATCTGAATGGGAGACTCCAGAAGACCTTATCAATCTTCAACCGTCGCATATGACAAAACGCCAGGCCGGTCGTCCTCGAGAAAACCACCGGATCTTATCCCGCGGGGAAGAACCTACTCCCCTGTATTGTTCCCGGTGTAACTCATACGGTCATCATCGGGATGTCTGTCGGCAGCCCATGCCGTCAGAAATTCGTACTCACAAAGGCCCAGACAAAGGGAAAGGGAAAGAAACCGATGATCCTGACCATTTTACACAATCTCCGTCTAATTATATGTATCAGTCTTTTAACTTGGGAGACTTTTAATACTATAATTTATTTTTGTGTATTTTAATTTCTCAAATAACGTAGTAAGTCTATTTAGTTGCAAATAATTAATATTGAAAATTGTTTCATTACAATAAGTTATTATTTTTTTTATATATTACATGCATACATAGAACCATTAAACATTAACAGGTGTGAAGCGCCTGGCGTATAGTTCATCTGCCATGTACCGTCTGTATCTGAAACAAGCATCCTGAAGGTTTCCTTCGTTCCATGTTAAAGAACGATCCCGAACAAGTTTTTCCATTAGCATACATATTATGACTCCTGAATTTCTGCCAATACGATCTGTTTGATCAGGCCACACGAAATCCCCTACTATTTGCATGGCACGCGTCTCATATATTTCTGAGTGTTGCCAGTACGATATACGTCCGAGAAACCACAAAAATAGAGACTCAAATTCTAGCACAATTTGATGTACTCTTCTGTGTACGCAAAATGAATCTCCGCAATTAATCGTGTCACAAGTATTGGCAAACAAAATTCTTAATTCTAGTGACTTTAGATTTATTTTAAAAAGCAGCCAATTTTGTTCCTTGTCCGGTATAGGAATGTATACCTGCAAAAAGTGAATAATCTTAGGTTCTAAATCAATGTTGTAAATAAAAGAACAAAAATTCTTAGCAAAAAAAATATTACATCAAACACGTTTAAGTTCTTATTCCAAAAAAAAACCCTGACATTTAACTAATAACCGGAATGGTCTTCCGCTTCAGAATCATACTCTACTCCTTTTTCCATTTCCGCACGACAAGCTTCAAAACGCACTTCATCGTACAGTCTTTCGAAATCCAATTCCTCGTCTGAGTCTTCGTCAGCAGTAACCATCAAACATTCTTGTGGAATAATCTGGTCCAAAGGATGTTGTCGTTCATCGGTGTTAGGTAACGGCACAAGCGCCTGACATTGACCTGAACCGCTAAATGGTGCTTCACGTGTTGGCTGTTGCACCGGGTTTGGGGGGTTACGAGTTTGGGAATTGTTTGGTTCGGGGTTATCTGAGGGTGGGTTTGGGTGGTTAACCGTTTGGGAAATGTTGACGGTGACATGAATGTTGTGTTCTTGATTCGCCATGAGGTAGAAAAAAGGGGGATGCCAGTTGAGTAGTAGACCAACATGTGTTTAAATAGGTGTGGAGTAAGAATGAGACTTGTGCTTCGGTATATATGGTATAAGTATTTACAAGGTAAAACAACAGTAAATATAAAATCTTAATAAAAAATGGATATAAAAAAATAAAAAAATTGATTAAGCCTACCTTATCAATTTCCCAGAATGGAGGATATGTTGCTGTAGAACCATCTGCGTATCTGGTTGCATCAATATCTTATTCATTTAACATGTCGAAGAAATTTGGTGGTAGAACTTTCCAACGATAATCGTTTGACGACAGCGTCCTTGCATTTATTTCAATCTTTCGTTGATACATGAGTTTGTTACACCATGCTTTTACGTGCTAAAAAATAACGGTAATTTATTTGTTACAAAAATAATGAAACTGATTTTTATTACGAAATTATTTATTATTAAGGTACCGTTTTTTGAATAAAACCCGCTCCAGTATATCCAAGCAGTCCCCCCCCCCCCCCACCAAGCTTTTCTTAGTGGTGTTATCCCCGTGTATGAAGAATAGCAAGTAGGATTATCGCCATCGTAGTAAAATTCAAAAACATTTGGAGACCACTGGCGATCCCGATCATGTTGATTGATCCAAACTGTGTTTTGTACGGAAGGAGGAATGCTTGTCATTGGTAATGTTTTAACACATATGTCTTTGTATAAAGGTGGAACACACATATATATACACATAGAGAGCAATACAAATGTATTTAATTTTTTAAACCAAAACAATACAATTATCTTACAATTGCGGGTTCATCATCAGCATCAAAGACGTTGTCACTTGTACTATCGGGTAACAAAGAATCATAAAATAGTAAAGCTAGTTGACGTCTCATTCGTTCCACTGTTTTTCGAGTATCTTCACCATCGTTCAACGGTTTTTTATTTATCAACCTGTCAAGAAATATGCAAACCCAAACTCCACAGTCTCCTAAAGGTCCGGACTGCTGAGGAGCATCGGTTGCATAAATAACTTCGAAGGGATAATATAACGGTAATTGTCTGTGGGCATTATAACCATGAATTCGTAGCCAATGGTCAAACACAAAATTTATATGACACACCATATCCGTTCTTTCCTTTTCCAAAGCATTTAAAAGGCTATAACAGCAACAAATTAACAAAGTTAGCAACATGTATTTTGGAGTACTAATCAGTTAAATCGGGCTAATACCTGTCGTATATCGTCAGCGTGTAATTGACAAGGTTGAAAACGCCTAAAAACCAGTGGAGGCCTTGTATAAACAACGGTACGTAAACCTATATAATTATTATGCAAAATATTAAATTAATTCAATACGAAATACATTTATCCAGTAAGCAATACGTTCGTTCCACATTACCTCGTCAACAGTATGTATTGGTGGAAAAGGTTCAACCTGCCCAGTGAAGTAACCTTTGAAGGTCTGGTCGACGGCCCGCGATCGAAAAAAATTCTGAAAATATGGGGGTAGAATACTCCAACGATCACTTTCATTTCTTGAATGATACAAGTGGATCATCCACTCAAATATATGCTGTTAAACATTCTAAAGTTAGTTTGAAAACAATATACAAAAAATATAAATTTATTTATTTATGGTTGTTATATCCAGACGCCATTACTTACATCATCGCTTAACCAGCCGCTACCGTCCTCGCCCAGCAATGACTCCCAAAAATTTGGACCGACATAATTCCCCACTATTAGGGAAAGATGTTTACTGCCGCTATATGGATACCACAGCTTGATGAACGCAATTTGTCTATCCTCATTCCTTAACTTTTTGGCTTTTTTATCTTTCAATCTTTTGTAAGCCACATACGGGGATAGCAAAGCTGCTGCGGGCTTTACAAGCCTTTCGGATCGTCTCAATTTGATTATTTCAGAATCCTCATTCTACAAATATTGTATATATGTATTAATTTCACTTTCTAAAATATATTTTTATTAACTTTATTTTACACAATTAAATCATACTGAATTTTTATACATTTATAGTGGTAATAAAAAAATGTGACCAGTAATTAAAATATATAAAATGGAAAAACTTACAAAATCTACATTCACCATCGGGCTCATAGAGACGTGGTAGGCATTATCGGCATTATCGTAGTTGATAAATGAATTAGCAACAACCTACAAGAAAGCATGACGGTTAAATTAACGGTTATTAGTAGATATTGTTATTATAAAAAAACTTATTCACAAAGCACATTACATTATCACTCTGAGTGTGTGCATGTTCTTTTGGCGTTTGTACGGTCGCCGGAGTCCTGACAGTTTACATGAACTTATCGGTCAGTCTCCGGTTGTTGTCGTGCAACTTCTCGTCCAAGAGTGATTTAAATTGTGAAATCAGCTCATTCTCGTAATTTGATCGAAACGTGGACGGAGGGGTAACAAAATTCTATTGTGGAATATCCTGTCGATCCTGTGCCGGATTATAACCTTCATTCGCGCCATCGTCACCAAACAAAGTGTTCATACAGACGCTATCTGTTCTTGTGTGCCGACACCGGGGGCAGCCTGCATTTCGGGTTGAATTTGACCCATGAACCCTGTGGGCATTTCGGTGGCCATTTGAACCGGATTCTCGCCCGGCATTGCACTGGCATACATCCGACGTTCAGCGTCTAAATAATCTGAACTAGACAAATACCACGCGTTTCCCAACTCATTTTCAGTGGGCAATATAACCAAAGACGGCCTAAATTCACGTTTCTGCAATGTTAAAACAAAAAACCATTAATAAAAAATTAATATCTCTCTCTTCCAACTACCCAACCCAACCCAACCTTTCATACTCATTAGTATAAACTTTATTAATATAAACAGTAAAAATATTTATTTTTTAAACTTTATTACTTTGGATATGAAAAGCTAATAAAATAATAAAAAAAATTAAGAATTAAAAACAGTAAAATTTTAAATTTTATAAGTTTAACAGCCTAAACAGTTTAAATTTAAATTTTGTTGGGTTTCCTGTTAACGGAATATGAACAGCCTAAACGGCCCACACATTATACTGAAAAATATAATATACGGAATTATCTATATTTAAAGATAAAGATTTTTACCTTTATAGCTTGTTGAAGCAATCCGTCCACAGTGCCCCTCATAAACTTCTTCCCTTCTTTCCATCCCAAAAATCTTGGAATCGTCTCACCTTGAAACCATTCCCTTGAATGCTTAAATTGAGGAAAAATCTCCAACACCCACATCTACATAAGAGAATTTATTGAAATTTTATATGGTTTTCGAAATAACTATATTAATTGACATTCACGGGTACCTTGAAGGGCCAGACAAATCTAGCCAAAGAAAAACCTTTAGCGTCTTCTTTTTGCCGATTGTGCAAATTGTATATGGCACTATAAGTACTTTCCCAAAAATAATTACCCCATGGATATTGTTTGAATTCTTCTAAATTATCCACAAGGTCAAAAAGCATATTATCAACAACATTGGTTTTTTGCCAACCCAAAAAACCTTGACCGATTAGCATGAGGAGACATATCCTCGTGGCGTCATCTCCGTTAAGCTGCCTAATGTTCTCGAATAAAGTTATTATTCTCCAAAAATTAACAGTTGATCCAGGTTGAAAATATCTGTTCTTAAATAAAGTTCGGGTGGTCTATATGTGACCAAGAAGTGTGCCCAAAACGTAGCCCCGTTATTAAACAAAATTATTTAGGGGTGAATGTAAATAGCTCCCCTCCTAATCTATAAGAAATACCAAGACGAGGAAAAGGAGTCGATATTTGTAGTTGTGCAACGCCTATTAAAAGAAGGCTATCACATATGGTGCATCTATTGTCTAAATATGGACCGAAACACGTCTGCCTAATAACTGTTTCAATCGCCGGAGTCATCACGTCACGCAAAGATTGTAAAACCAACCACTTTTCTCGTACTTTAATGGTTATTTGCTATATAAGAAGAAAAAAAATAGTATACGAATTCAAATAAAAATCTTATTTTTATTCAATAATTCGCAAACATTTTACTGGGCATGGAGGGGGGTCCATGGAAGCTTTTTCCATCTCTTGGTCGTTTGGCATGTTCCCGAAATCATTTGGCATGTTCACGTGTCAGTTGAAGTCCATAGTGGGGGCCCCACAACTAATGTCGAAGAAGTGTGATTAGTGGTCCCAGACTGGTTAACGATATTTCGGATCTTCAACGTTGGGTCTTCAAGTTATTTGCTTTGCTCCAAAGTGGAGAAAAAGTTTCAAAGTGTTTTTGTGCTTGTCACATGGGAGGAACACGGCTGCTCGTTCTTGTTGACCCACTTGAATGTCGTTTGACAGGAACAGTTACTTTATTGGAACACATGCACTCAAACGGCTTGGACATATGGTGGAAACGGCATAAAAGCACCTGCAAACGGCTTGGGCAGTTATCTGAAACGGCTCGAATAAGGACTGACGTGACAGCGAATTAATCGGAACAATAGAACTGAAACGACTCGGGCATGCAGCGAAAACGGCTAGGGAATGCAGCGGAAACGGCTCGGGCATGCAACGGAAACGGCATGAACATGTTGACCTGGCTCGAATGTCGGTTGAAATGGCACAAGCATGAAACGGCTTGGACTTCTTTATTGGGCCCCGTGCGCTGAGACGGCACATGCATGGGTAAAGGCTTGACTTTTTACTTTATTGGAGCACGTGCACTGAAACAACTTGGGCAGTTATTTGAAACGGGTCGGGCAGTAGCTTTATTGAACGGAGTGTGTTGAATAAGATCTTATTTTTTTCAAATTTTCTTTTTCATGTTAAATAAGATCGCAAAATATTCGTCCAACGCCATTGAGAAACCTTGAAACTCCCTTGAAACAAATAATGGCTGACAAAAACAACAGTGACGTATACTGCTCTCAACCAGTTAGTAAATCATCAACGTGGATTCTTAAGAAATGGAGAGCACCAAGACAGTCGGGTGAAACTGTCACACCCTGACTTTTGCGGAAGTGTGGTTATTGGTGTGACTTCTTAATACCATAGCATTCAATCATAACAACGCTATATGATAAACCAGTTGATGTTCATCCATATATTTAAGTTTGAAAATACCACAACATACTTGTTTGGGACATTGACACCAAATTCAAATTACAAACCATAACAAGTTGAAATGAGTTCATGAAGACTCAACAAAAGACTTTAAATAAAACCGGGTTTAGAAAAATGTATCCCGTCCAGGAATAAGATACATCTCCTAAACTCTACGACCATGGATGACATCTTTTATTTATACGCAGCTTGAAAACATGCACACCTGCCAGGTCCACTTAGTTCCCTGAAATACATGTAATTTGAAAAATCAACAAAAGTTGAGCGAGTTCATGTGTAAGTGTATGAATAAACCTTTAAAGTATGTCTTGTATGTATGTATGTCCCTAGTATGTAGCAATAAGGAAAATAAAAGAGATCACCAATGGGTTGCAAAACCAATGGTATGTGTGAAAAATGGTGCAGGAAGACTCAAACCTAGCGGATTTTGCCACGGCTTCAGTTTGTGGACATAGTCACCACATGGGTCACCCTGGTCCTCATGGGTGTGGGCTCGCTACACCCAAATAGATCTATCACTCATGTCCCTCGGTCCTACGACGATGATTAAAGGCCTTAAGTGTTGTACCCACCACTCACATGATCTAGAAGTAACCTTCCTTAGCTAACCATACCATGTATAAAATGTTTGTAAATAATTGTAACATGTATTTCACCCCCGAAGTTATAAAACTGAAAACAGTTAAAAGAAAAGGGGGACATGAACTCACAGTGTTGCGTCTTCAGAATCGTAACCCAAATCTCCTCAACGAACACGACTCCCTACAATGTACTAATGTCTATTAGACGAACGGGCCGTGCCTTGGCTTAGAGTTTAACGTTTTTTTTAGTTACGTTTCTTATGTTCCCAATATTATTCCAAGTTATAATTACTTGTCAAAATAATTAATATTTCAACTTTAAATTATATTTATAAAATTTGGAATATTTGTTAAACAATACTTTTGTAATAATACTTCTCAAGTATTTATCTTTGTATTTCCTTCCCAAGGATGGGGGTATTTCATACATGTATTTTCGTATTATTGTATTTGTAGTTCCAAATCATTATATTTTCAGTTCTCACTTTAGAAAATATATTTAAACTTATTTTGTCCAAAAATAATGTATTTTCCAGAAAATATATATTTTCCAAAAATCATATATCTTCTAAATATTCTAAGAAAATATATTTTAACTTCCCAAAATAATATTTTCCCTTTTTGTCAAAGTATGATACAACTTGTAATAATAAAAATCATACTTTCATTCCTTTTGTATTCAAAATAATATTTACCAAAAATATATTTATAAGGGTATTTTTCGGAATATTTTGTAAGTTACGTTCTATCGTTCGGTTCCATAATATTATGTGTGTAACCTATATATTTATTCTTTGATATTCTTGGTATTATTTTGGATTGTAAATTTCATGGTATTTTGTTGAGTTATATTATTTTACCCTAAACTAATATAACTATTTCACCAAGTATACAAATATTCACACAAGTGTCTTTAATATAAATATATATTCTAAATACATATTTATCCATTTTTATTTAAAAAAATCAACCTCCAATATTTGTATTTTTTTACAAAAATTATGGCAAAGTTTATATTGAAAACTTATGATCAAAATACACTTGTAAGTATTTATTAGAAAATATTTTTCTAAGTGTTTATATTTTTAGAAATTTTGCCATAGTTTCCCCTAAAATGGAGGTGTCCATGCTATTAAAGCATATCATTTTCTTTTCAAAAATCATCATAAGCATTCAACAATCAATCCCTAAACAACTACACTTACCAAGTGCAAAAACAATGTTATTTGCACTACAACATGAACTTGAACTTTTATTAAAAACTTGTAGGAACTTGGTAGTGTGTTTAGTAGGTTTAGTTACCCCTTAAAGTGTGTTTATTTCTTTAAAAATCTCATTCTTGGAAGATTTAGGTGTTTACAACTTGTTAGATGATTTCTCCAAAAATCATTCTTTTGAATTTTTCTTGTAGACAAAGCGTTCTTATACTTGTTTTAACACTAGAAACATGATTAGTTTCTTTAAAAACTATGTTTATACAAATCTTGTGATTTAGCTTGGTTTCTTTGGAAAACTATTTTAGAAATCATCCACTCATAAGACTTTTATCTTGTTTAAATCATCATCTCATGAAAACAACTTTTATCATTCAAGTTCATGTAACATAAAGCTTGATGATCTTGGTCTTTCACAAGATCACCACTTTAACTTACTAGGTCATGTGTTTAATCACAATCTAGTAGGTTACTTATGATGTCTAGCATCACTAACACTAATAATCAATCAACAAGAAGCAAACAATCATAAATCAACAAGATTTCATATGTTTATGAGCTTATGTTAGTGATTCATGAATATGTCTTTTAATGTTCATCATGTTTAACAATGTTCATCATCATTTAACCAACAACATATGAAGTAAATAAGGATTATGAGAGTCTTACAACTAGCACAAAGGCTAGGGATGAACACAAGAGATGGTGATGACAAAAGTGGAGGATAAAAGCAATCGGGTGAGGTCCTTCAAGATCCAAGACCACCAAACCTCCTAATCTTGCTTCTTACACCTTGTGAGGAGCTTGGAATGGTTGGATGATGGATGAAAAATGGTGGTGGTGGTGCTATGTTCGGCCGAGAGGGAGAGGAGGAGAGGGAGAGAGGTGAAGTGTGTTAAGTGTGTGAGAAAGATGAGTTCATGGTCCATTATATAATCTCTAATCCCTTTTATCCAATGGTTAGTATGTTGGTTAAGTACATGACATAATCTAAATGGATCTTCACAAATCCAAGCAAGATCATGAGAGATCTTGTAAGATTTTGGAAGGTGGGGTCACTCCCACAACCGTAAATATGAAGAGGGGGGGGGGGTCTTGTGTAACTTTGAATCATAAGTTAGATAATTAAGTTAGATTTCAAGTGCATAGATTAGTGTTTATGTGTATGTGTATGATATGTTATATAGTGTGTTAAGGTGTTCGGGGATCATAACTAGCCAAGAAATAATAAAACAATGTTTCTAGTGTAATTTTGGTGTTTCGGGTAATGTCCGGTTGTTCGGTTAGATACCGGTTCGTTAAAGTGTCAAACTATTCCGTTTAGTGATCTTTAAGTACCCTTTTGTGACACTTTTAATTCTTGATACTTAGGAAAGCATACAGGACCATTTTGCCATATTTTTGCATGTAACTAGTTTGTTAAATTGCTGAATTTTGCTGAAATATGCAGAATTCTACACTTTATGTGGGTTTTAGGCACTTTCCGGCACTTAAACTATCACCTAGTGAAGCAGTTTTATGGTCCTTACTTCCCTACACACTATACTAGGGTGAAACTTAGTCTCTGGCCCATACAGGGTCTCAAGGCACTGTTTGTCTATGTACTGAACCTCGTCAGCATATTCCTGAGTTATCCGCTAATTGTGCTAACTGTGCTTTGTGCATCATGTATGTCAATAAAGTTTGCATGTGATAATGATACGACAGTATGAAATGTGATGCACATGTATGTATGATGTAGTAAACAGAAAGCAGTTAATTATTATTCAGCACAGTCACTAAGCACTAATTAACATTAATTACTTGTACGGATACCTGGATTTTTTACGGTTGTCACATTCCCCCCCTGTTAAGAAAATTTCATCCCGAAATTTTAGGTTCTGCTACTAGCTGCAGGGTAGTTTGGGAACAATTGTGGGTATTTTGCTTTCATGAAATCCTCACGTTCCCAAGTGAATTCTGGGCCGTGTCGCGCGTTCCAACGAACCTTGACGAGTTTGACACTACTCATGCGTGTCTTGTTAACCTTCCAATCAGTAACCTCAACAGGTTCTTCAGTAAAGTGGAGTGTGTCGTCAAAGTGGACTTCATCGGCAGGAATGACAACTGTTTCTTGAGTTGGACTCTTTTTCAGATTAGATACATGAAATGTATCATGAACGCCATTCAGTTCTGCGGGTAGATCCAACTTGTAAGCTACAAGGCCAATCCTCTCCAGGATCCTAAATGGTCCAATGTATCGCGGATTCAACTTCCCATGCTTCCCAAAGCATGCTACACCCTTCCAGGGTGAGACCTTTAACAAAACCATATCTCCTACCTCAAACTCCAGAGGTTTCCTTCTTCGGTCCGCGTAACTCTTTTGTCGATCACGAGCCTCCTTGATGCGCTCTCGGATCTGTATAATCTTGTCCATCGTCTCCTGAACCAATTCAGGACCAACAAGCTGTCTATCACCCGCATCTGCCTAGCATAGCGGTGATCGACACTTACGTCCATAGAGAGCTTCAAATGGTGCAGCTTGGATGCTCGCATGGTAGCTGTTGTTGTACGAGAATTCTTCCAAGGGTAAGTGAGTGTCCCAATTACCACCCAAATCCATCACACAAGCTCGCAACATATCTTCCAACGTTTGAATCGTTCGTTCGCTCTGGCCATCAGTCTGCGGATGGAATGCAGTACTCAGATTCAACTAAGAAGCAAAGGCTTCTTGGAAGGATTTCCAGATCCTTGACACAAACCTTCCGTCTCTATCAGAAATGATCGAGAGTGGCACTCCATGTCGTGCAACTATCTCTCTGAGGTATAGTTCAGCAAGCTCGATAGTGTTATCTGTCACACCCCCAAAATCCACACGCGGAGTATCACCGCTTGGAGGCGTGACTGACCAGGATCAAGCCACCAATCATATTGAACATATAAGTAAATACCAAAAATCATTCATCAATACGAAAGGTGTTTTCAAAACCAAACATCAACAAGTGTGTAGCGGAAGCATAAGTATGTAAACCCAAAGTAAATAGTAAAATCAAATGCTTAGATAGATAACATGGCATCATCGATCCATGTCCCACAACGACCTGCTCCTCCCTGTGCAAGCTCCATATGTACCTAAGGTCCTGCAAGGCATGCAAGAGAGAGTCAACAACTAGTTGAGCGAGTTCACAGTTAATAGTTCAGTAATAGTATAGCGTGAGTAGTAGTATGTTCGTTCGTTACAAAGTATCGTATTAGTTCCCATCGCGGCCTCCCAGGCAGGTGTGCGAAGATATTAGGGGATGTTCTTCCCAAGTATTCTAGACTAGGTTTATTGTATCGCGGCCTACCAGGCAGGTGTGCGAAGATTTGTAAATTTAGTTCGCGGCCTTCCTAAGGCAGGTGTGCGAAGTCAGTCATAATATCGCGGCCAACCCTTGGCAGGTGTGCGAAGATCAGTTCAATAAGTGTTACTAGTCTAGTCGTATCTTATCGTTAGGTTCTACTTTATGAGTATGCATAATAATTCATCAAATCCCATTCCCACCCGGGAACCCCATGCCTTGGCTGTGTGAACTCACCTTGGTTTGCTCGGTATGCTTAACTATGTGCTCGCAAGTAATCAATCACGTCCTATAGTATGCACGTATATTCAATCAGTTCGCGTTCGTAATGTTTCACATATATCCTAATGTCACATAGTGCGTTGGACAGTTAATCATCACGCAACAGCGGTTAAAAAGAACTATATCAATTTAATCATCACCCATCATCAATAAATTGTTTTAATTATCAAATACCTTAACCATCATTAACTGTTACATGATCAAATCATAATCAATTCACACAATCGGTTCCAACCTTTGCACTCATTCACAATTCATATTGCACATGTGTATACATATATATTGTTCTTTTAAACATGGCCGACAACCAAGATCATCACCTCAAGAGATTATTGAACCAAACTCTGACATGTAATATTCATCTATATCCTAACTTGGAAATTGAACTAGAACAGGAATCATGTGGGCCGATTGCATGAATATAGAAATAGTGTTCTGACATTGTTACATCATTACCCCATGCAACTCCCTTCCCCATACACATTAATTTATGACTTTCACATGAACTACCCATGTGATGCCATGTTCCAAAAGTTAACAGCCGAAAAGAATACATCACATGCAAGAGACTTGATGATTTAGTACATACAATTATCATAACAATTCAATCTCGGCGAAACAACTATGCGACACAATAAATCCAATCATTAACATTATACATCATGATCATCAATCGGATTATAAGAATTCTTAACATGCTCATCTATACACACCATCAACAAGAATCACATACAAATCAGCAGATCATACTTTAACAGGCACACACAATCGATCTTAATCATCCAAAATACGTAACAGTTAACACATGAAATCATATAAATCACCAACTCATTGTGAAAACAAGATCATCATAAAATCATCGGATCATTCCTGGACTGACATAACATAATCTCATTCAATCAAACATATAAGTATGTACGGACATAGAATCATGTTTAATTCGAACAACAGTGCACTAACCAAGATGATAGATCACAAGATCGATTGAAGGGAGAGGTTGAAGCCTTGTAGTTGCCGTCACACAAAAACAAAGACTCTAGGGTTTGCAAGCTATGGTTTACGTAATGATTGAATCAGAATATAAAACTGATTGTACTGTACTGGGCCTAAGGCCCATCCCGATTTCGTTAAGTCCATGTTGGACGAAAACACATAAAGTGTTTTCATGAGTGGGTTGTTTTCGTGGGTAGGGGTAGGGTGTAAAGGAATCCATTTGTTTAATAATCACACACATCATATCATCAATACAAAATATATAACACTTATTCACAATTATAATGCACAACAATTATTCTTAAAAGAACCACACTTTGTAATTAGGTACTAAATTACATCGAATAAAGACCTTGAATACTCGAGTTGTCACATTATCCCCAACTTGAAAGAAATTTCGTCCCGAAATTTAGCATGCGGTTACTGAGGAAAGCTAATGGTGTGACGTTGTTTACCTGTATTGTATCGCGGCTCCCCGAGCAGGTTTGCGAAAATTACTGGTTTTCTTGGGGTGTCACATCATCCCCCCGTTGATTTGGAATTTCGTCCCGAAATTCTGTATTGGTAGCTTCAGCCTCAGTAGTAGTTGCATTGGTTCCGAATAACTGGGGATATTTGAGTTCCATTTGATCTTCACGCTCCCAGGTGAACTCTGGGCCGCGACGGGAGTTCCAACGAACTCGTACAAGAGGGATTCTCGTGTTCTTAAGGACCTTAACATCCCGGTCCGTGATTTCAACTGGTTCTTCGACGAAGTGCAACCGCTCGTCGATAGTGAGTTCCTTCAAGGGAACTATGTGGGTCTCATCTGACGTACACTTCTTCAGATTCGACACGTGAAAGACGTTGTGAACTGCACTGAGTTCAGGTGGTAAGTTCAGTCTGTAGGCCACCTTGCCTATTTTCTCTGTAACTTCGAAAGGTCCGACGTATCGTGGATTAAGTTTGCCGCGTTTGCCAAAACGAACCACACCCTTCCAGGGTGAAACTTTAAGTAGCGCTCGATCCCCAACCTGGAATTCGAGTAGTTTCCTGTCTTTATCAGCGTATACTTTCTGACGGTCACGAGCTGCCGCCATGCGTTGTCGTATTTGTGCAATCTTTTCAGTAGTATCAACTACCATTTCTGGACCTGTGATTTGACTTTCTCCCACCTCTGCCCAACAGAGAGGTGACCGGCACTTACGCCCGTACAATGCCTCGAATGGTGCAGCTTTAATGCTGGTGTGGTAGCTGTTGTTATACGAAAATTCCATAAGTGGCAGATGTTTTTCCCAACCATTGCCAAAGTCTATTACGCACGCCCGAAGCATGTCTTCTAGAGTTTGAATAGTGCGCTCAGACTGCCCATCTGTCTGAGGGTGATAAGCTGTGCTCATGTCTAAACGAGAGCCAAAAGATTTATGCATTGCTTGCCACAGTTCTGAAGTAAAACGTGCGTCCCGATCAGAGATGATAGAGGTGGGCACCCCGTGCCTTGAGACCACTTCTTTTAAGTAGATGTCTGCTAAGGTAGAGAACTTGTCTGTTTCTTTGATGGCCAAAAAGTGAGCAGATTTTGTGACTCGATCCACGATCACCCAAATAGTATCATTTCCGCGCTGAGATCTAGGTAAGCCAGTAACAAAATCCATGGAAATTTGCTCCCATTTCCATTGTGGTATCTCAGGTTGTTGGAGTGGTCCTGACGGTTTCTGATATTCTGCCTTGACTCTCGCACAAGTCAAGCATTTGCTAACGTATGTGGCTATGTGGGCCTTCATGCTAGGCCACCAGTATGTAGTTTTGATATCGTGGTACATTTTATCCGCACCAGGATGTACCGAGTAGCGAGACTTATGAGCTTCATCCATCACTAGCTCACGTAAGTTGCCATAAAGTGGAACCCAAATGCGTCCTGTGACGTAGTAAGCACCATCTTCCTTCTGTTCTAAACGTTGTCTTGAGCCACGTAGGGCTTCAGCCCTGACATTTTCTGGTTTCAATGCTTCTACCTGAGCATCTCGTATCTGGGAAGGAAGACTAGACTGTATAGTGAGTTGTAAAGCTCGCACGCGCTTAGGCGCAGTGTCTTTTCGACTGAGAGCGTCAGCCACAACATTGGCTTTGCCTGGGTGGTACCTGATTGAACATTCGTAGTCGTTTAGCAGTTCGACCCATCGTCGCTGTCGCATATTCAGTTCCTTCTGTTTGAAGATATGTTCAAGGCTTCTATGGTCAGTGTAGATAGCACATTTGGTGCCGTATAGGTAGTGTCGCCATATCTTAAGTGCAAAAACAACCGCTCCCAGCTCTAAATCGTGTGTTGTGTAATTCCGTTCGTGAATCTTAAGTTGGCGCGAAGCATAAGCAATGACTTTATCCCTTTGCATCAATACACATCCAAGACCTTGGATAGATGCGTCGCAGTAGACTACGAAATCTTCCGTGCCTTCAGGCAATGAGAGGATAGGTGCGCTACAGAGTCTATCCTTTAAGTGTTGGAATGCTGTTTCCTGTGCATTACTCCAACGGTAAACAACACCTTTCTGTGTCAGTAGTGTAAGCGGCTGAGCAATCTTTGAGAAGTCTTTGATGAACCTTCTGTAGTAACCCGCCAAACCCAAGAATTGGCGTATTTCAGTTGGTGTACGAGGCGCAGGCCAATTCTTGATCGAATCTACCTTGGATGGATCGACATGAATCCCATCCTTGTTCACCACGTGGCCTAAAAAGTGGACTTCACGAAGCCAGAAGTCACATTTGGAAAACTTAGCGTATAGCTGTTCTGTTCGTAGAAGTTCCAGTATAAGTCGTAAGTGCTGCTCGTGTTCCTCCTGACTTTTCGAATAAATCAGTATGTCGTCGATGAAAACAATGACGAATTTGTCGAGATAGGGTTTGCACACCCTGTTCATAAGATCCATAAATACGGCAGGCGCGTTCGTTAGCCCGAATGGCATGACCATAAACTCGTAGTGGCCGTAGCGAGTTCTAAATGCTGTTTTAGAGACGTCCTCATCCCGGACTCTCAGCTGATGGTACCCTGACCTTAAGTCTATCTTGGAGTAGTAGCTCGACCCTTGCAGCTGGTCGAATAAATCATCTATGCGCGGAAGAGGGTAACGATTCTTGATCGTCACCTTGTTGAGTTCATGGTAGTCTATACACATCCTGAACGTACCGTCTTTCTTCTTTACGAATAACACTGGAGCTCCCCAAGGCGAAGAGCTAGGACGTATAAAACCCTTTTCCAAGAGTTCTTGTAGCTGCTTTGACAGTTCTTCCAATTCAGTTGGAGCTAAACGATAAGGTGCTCGAGCTATGGGTGCTGCTCCTGGAGCGAGCTCGATCTGAAATTCGACCTGGCGATGAGGCGGTAACCCAGGTAACTCTTCAGGAAACACTTGAGGAAAGTCGCGTACTACAGGAATATCCTCAATCTTTTTCTCTTTCTTCGATGTATCCGTAACGAGAGCTAAAACAGCGGTGTGGCCCTTTCGTAAACACTTCTGAGCCTTCAAGAAAGAAATGATGCCACTCACGACACCACTCTTGTCGCCTTGAACTTTGAGAGGTTCCTTACCAGAACGTGGAATACGAATGATCTTCTCCCTGCATAGTATCTCTGCTTGTTGTTGGGATAACTAATCCATACCAATGACGATGTCGAAACTGCTCAGTGTTATAGGGATGAGATCAATGGAGAAAGTTTGACCAGCGAGGATAAGATTACAACCTTGAACTATGTGCGTGGCCTCTAAACTTTTACCGTTAGCTAACTCTACTACATGCTTGGTGTTTAAAAGTGTTGGTGCACGTTTTAAAATTTGACTAACCTTCAGAGACATATAACTGGTGTCCGCACCCGAATCAAATAGTACAGTAACGTAAATATCGTCAAGAAGGAACTTACCCATAACCACATTGGGATCATTCATTGCGTCGCCCCGACCCAGCACAAAAGCACGACCCCGAGCTTCGTTGCCATTGTTGTTGTTGTTTCCCCCGTTGTTGTTGTTCCCGTTGCCCTGATTGTTGTTGTTGTTGTTGCGATTCTGGTTTTGGTTCAATTGAGGGCAATCACGTTTGTAGTGGCCCTCAGCCCCACATTGGAAACATCCCCGGTTTCCACGCTGTGGCTGTTGTTGCTGGTGTTGTGGAGCTGGTGGTGGGAGTTGCTGGTTCTGATTTGTTGGCCGTGTGCTTCTACAATCCTTAGCCTCATGACCCATCTTGAGGCATCTTTGACATTGTTCCCTGCGACATCTTCCACTGTGGTGTTTGTTGCACCTACTACACCATGGATGAATTCCCCGATATCCACTCTGCCCTTGACTACCTGATGATTGCTGATTCGGACTCTGGTAATCATTCCTCTTGCGTTGCTGAGCTTGAGACTGAACAGTAGCTGAACCCTTGCCAGAATCTCCCTCCCATTTCCTCTTATTGTCGCTGGGAGTAGCAGGAGTAACTGAAGTGATAGCGGTAGTAGTAGCATTGATGCGTTTAGGCAACCTGTTTTGCTCCACCGCCTGATCAGTGAGACGGTGAGCCAACTGAACAACCTGCTGGTAAGTGGCATGATTTGCTGAAGTCACATGACTTTGGATCTCTGGCACCAGACCCCTAAGATAAAGTTCGATACGTTTGTCCACCAGAGTAGGACACAGTAACGCAAGCTCATTCGATCTTTTGGTATACGCTTCAATCTCAGACCCCGTCATCTTGAGGTTGAAAAACTCGACTTCCAGCTTATGAATATCATCTCGACTGCAGTATTCTTCCTTGATCATCTCTTTGAAATTGTTCCATGGGGTGGCGTTAGCAGCAACCAACCCCAGTATTTGGACCTGAGCTTTCCACCATGTGAGGGCTAAACCCTCGAGGGCACCGGTAGCATACTTCACCCTGCGTGCCTCAGGGCATTCACACATCTCAAACACAGACTCTATCTTTTCAAACCAGTGCAGGAGACCTACGGCTCCTTCAGTGCCGCTGAAAGTGGTTGGACGACAGTCCATGAAAGTCTTGAAAGTGCAAACAGGTGCTTGACCTGTTGTGTAAAAGAATTAGGACAAGTTTAAACACGAGAGTTGATTTAGGAATGTAGGATCTAAGGATCCTAGTGTGAGTTGTAACTGCAGGGTATACCTCCTGCTTGTGCGGCTGCAACTGCCGCAGTAACTCGTTCGTTAATGAGGGCCGTCAACTGGTCCTGGGTCATGTTGATACGTCCAGACATGATCTTCATAGTAAAGATAACGTAAGTGAGATAGGTTCGCGAATAGTGCGATGACAGAAGAGAGTAAGCACACAAGTGTTCTCAAGTAATAGCATATAGTGGGTTCTGTAATCTAGGCATACCACGAGCAAAGTTCTATGTAGTTCTAGCATGTAGGTAATGTAACATGAATAGTAATACCTATGATGTTGAGCCTTGCACGTGGAGCGAAGCGTCGTTGTGGATCGTTGAGAGCACTGTTCTGGTTATAGTCTGGTTTTAACAAAATCGTTTTCCCTTTATTAAAACCAAGTTCTCTATAACCAATGGCTCTGATACCAATCTGTCACACCCCAAAAATCCACACGCGGAGTATCACCGCTTGGAGGCGTGACTGACCAGGATTAAGCCACCAATCATATTGAACATATAAGTAAATACCAAAAATCATTCATCAATACGAAAGGTGTTTTCAAAACCAAACATCAACAAGTGTGTAGCGGAAGCATAAGTATGTAAACCCAAAGTAAATAGTAAAATCAAATGCTTAGATAGATAACATGGCATCATCGATCCATGTCCCACAACGACCTGCTCCCCCCTGTGCAAGCTCCATATGTACCTAAGGTCCTGCAAGGCATGCAAGAGAGAGTCAACAACTAGTTGAGCGAGTTCACAGTTAATAGTTCAGTAATAGTATAGCGTGAGTAGTAGTATGTTCGTTCGTTACAAAGTATCGTATTAGTTCCCATCGCGGCCTCCCAGGCAGGTGTGCGAAGATATTAGGGGATGTTCTTCCCAAGTATTCTAGACTAGGTTTATTGTATCGCGGCCTACCAGGCAGGTGTGCGAAGATTTGTAAATTTAGTTCGCGGCCTTCCTAAGGCAGGTGTGCGAAGTCAGTCATAATATCGCGGCCAACCCTTGGCAGGTGTGCGAAGATCAGTTCAATAAGTGTTACTAGTCTAGTCGTATCTTATCGTTAGGTTCTACTTTATGAGTATGCACAATAATTCATCAAATCCCATTCCCACCCGGGAACCCCATGCCTTGGCTGTGTGAACTCACCTTGGTTTGCTCGGTATGCTTAACTATGTGCTCGCAAGTAATCAATCACGTCCTATAGTATGCACGTATATTCAATCAGTTCGCGTTCGTAATGTTTCACATATATCCTAATGTCACATAGTGCGTTGGACAGTTAATCATCACGCAACAGCGGTTAAAAAGAACTATATCAATTTAATCATCACCCATCATCAATAAATTGTTTTAATTATCAAATACCTTAACCATCATTAACTGTTACATGATCAAATCATAATCAATTCACACAATCGGTTCCAACCTTTGCACTCATTCACAATTCATATTGCACATGTGTATACATATATATTGTTCTTTTAAACATGGCCGACAACCAAGATCATCACCTCAAGAGATTATTGAACCAAACTCTGACATGTAATATTCATCTATATCCTAACTTGGAAATTGAACTAGAACAGGAATCATGTGGGCCGATTGCATGAATATGGAAATAGTGTTCTGACATTGTTACATCATTACCCCATGCAACTCCCTTCCCCATACACATTAATTTATGACTTTCACATGAACTACCCATGTGATGCCATGTTCCAAAAGTTAACAGCCGAAAAGAATACATCACATGCAAGAGACTTGATGATTTAGTACATACAATTATCATAACAATTCAATCTCGGCGAAACAACTATGCGACACAATAAATCCAATCATTAACATTATACATCATGATCATCAATCGGATTATAAGAATTCTTAACATGCTCATCTATACACACCATCAACAAGAATCACATACAAATCAGCAGATCATACTTTAACAGGCACACACAATCGATCTTAATCATCCAAAATACGTAACAGTTAACACATGAAATCATATAAATCACCAACTCATTGTGAAAACAAGATCATCATAAAATCATCGGATCATTCCTGGACTGACATAACATAATCTCATTCAATCAAACATATAAGTATGTACGGACATAGAATCATGTTTAATTCGAACAACAGTGCACTAACCAAGATGATAGATCACAAGATCGATTGAAGGGAGAGGTTGAAGCCTTGTAGTTGCCGTCACACAAAAACAAAGACTCTAGGGTTTGCAAGCTATGGTTTACGTAATGATTGAATCAGAATATAAAACTGATTGTACTGTACTGGGCCTAAGGCCCATCCCGATTTCGTTAAGTCCATGTTGGACGAAAACACATAAAGTGTTTTCATGAGTGGGTTGTTTTCGTGGGTAGGGGTAGGGTGTAAAGGAATCCATTTGTTTAATAATCACACACATCATATCATCAATACAAAATATATAACACTTATTCACAATTATAATGCACAACAATTATTCTTAAAAGAACCACACTTTGTAATTAGGTACTAAATTACATCGAATAAAGACCTTGAATACTCGAGTTGTCACATTATCCTTCTCCTTGATTGGCAAAAAGTGTGCTGATTTGGTCAGACGGTCCACGATTACCCAAATCGTATCATGACCTCTGGGTGTCCTTGGTAACTTTGTTATAAAATCCATTGAAATCTGCTCCCATTTCCACATGGGTATTTCAGGTTGTTGCAGAAGACCTGAAGGGTTCGGATATTCGGCCTTTACCTTGGCACAAGTCAAACATTTGCCAACATATGTTGCAACATCACCCTTTAATCTCGGCCACCCATAAAAATCCTTTAGATCTTGGTACATCTTATCCGATCCTGGATGGATCGAGTACCGTGACTTGTGAGCTTCATAAAAAATTACTTCTCTCAGACCACCAAAGAGAGGAACCCAAATTCGTTTCATGAAGCACAACGTTCCTTCATCATTGGGTACTAACTGCTTCTCCATCCCACGGAGATATTCATTCTCAAGATTCTCTTCCTTAAGAGCTTCTCTCTGTGCGGCATGAATACGCAAGGAGAGGTCCGTTTGAATAATCATTTCCAAAGCTCGAACCCTTATGGGCTTGATTCTTTCTTTCCGACTCAAGGCGTCTGCGACTACGTTTGCCTTCCCTGGGTGATACTTGATTTCGCAATCATAATCGTTTAACAACTTTACCCATCGTCTTTGTCTCATGTTAAGCTCTTTTTGATCAAATATGTGTTGCAGGCTCTTGTGATCGGTAAAGATTGTACAGCGCGTGCCATACAAATAATGTCGCCAGATCTTCAAAGCAAACACCAC